>JAWPHD010010447.1:0-93594 GCA_037043455.1 Cyrtodaria siliqua | reverse complement strand
GTCAGTTCGAATAAATATGGAATTAATTATCGATGGCAAATAATAATCATTTGCTATAAAGATTCATAATTTTTAAGTAATACGAAATAGTTCATATTATTAGAATTGTTATAGATCTACTATATGCTTCGGAAAGATAAAAACGCTATACGCGTATTCGACAGCTAACTGGGGTGTGGGTAAAAGCCGTACGATACGATTCGCTCTGTCCAGAGTTGTCGTTCGTTGCATCCACATTCACCTAAAAAGCTGTCAAAGTCTGAGCTGGGATGACCACAGACCTAATAAGAAATAGATTGGATACTACGAAAATTGTCTAAATTTCACGTGGCACAGTCATACTGACGTCATATCGATTTTTTCAAATTCATCACTGATATTCGGCAGGTGCCCTCCTGATTTTTTAGGACTTCATCCCAGCGCGGTGCAATAATTCGGTGTGCACATGCACTACTGAAACATAACGCGTTCTAATTAAATTATTTCCTGTTATCTAGGCATTGCCTATTTCATATTACTTTTAAATGAAGTCAAAGTCATGCATCATAACAAATTATTCACACGATTCTTCCATACGTACAAGGATTGTTTTTGTTGAATATTGTCTTTAATGGCGTGTCCTGCGTGATGGGGCCGCCATGTTTGACCGGACGACTTTTCCCCCCATAATTCCAAGCGCCAAACACGAGAGATGATACTAGTACCGATCGAGGGCGAGAATGGTGGCACAGTGCGAACAATTCACTAAATATTTCCCAACTTTAAACACACATATCATAAAGAGTTTTATAGATACAATTTTCATTCATGTCAGATCCCATCACAAATTTAATTTTCTTTCCAATGATAGTTTTTTTGTTTTCTCTTACATTTAGAGAACAAAAGGAGTTTGATGGAAACTTTGACTATGTCAAAACCTTAATTTTTAAAAGAAACGCGAAAAATGATGACATTTTTAACTTTAAACATCTTTTTATACAATTTCTTATTCTGAAAATAAACATAAATTATTATAATCCCATTTTGCTATTCACTATAAATCTTTTGAATGTATTATCATCAAAATCAGTGAATAATTGAGAGAAGATAGAAGGAAAAGTTAAGGTGCCACGTGATATTTTGGTTACTTCATTGGTTAAAACAGGAAGTTTTCTATCTGTTTGTTATTAGGTCTGTGGGATGACATAGGTTCCTGCTCTGAGCAAACGATTACGTTACCCATAGAGTCATCGCTTATCAGCATTTCCAAAAGCTTATAACTCTTAAACAGCTTACCTAAAATTACAACTTTACTAAAATAAATAGATAACATATTTCAACAGTAAGCGGTGTTTCGTTCGATTAAATTATGACGTAAAACAGAAAGCAGTTTGCTTTCTAAGACGTTGACAACGTCACTTGGTGACACTGGTAGAGATTGCAACGGACACTATCGGAAATAACAGGTGCGGCGGTTATCGAGCTAATAGGGTGTGCCACTATAGATACGATGTGAACAAATATGCAAACATGTCCTCCTCAGAACAATATGATCACATACCATCATTGAATACTAGTAGATCCAAATATCCACTCAAAGGTAACATCCTAGAGCTACAAGACCGCACCAGGGACCGTAAATATCTATCTATAGATCAAACATTCGGTCAACTCGTTCTTTTTGGAAGAACCACATTGATCGAATCACCAACTTGCAGTAAAGCAAACATCATGCTCGGCTTACTGCGACGTAATTTGAAGTTCAACAACGAGGAGAAAAAGACGAATGCCTACCTCAATATGGTTAGTGACTCCATTAATGAAAGCCGGATGTCTTAAATTAATTATAATTAACCCTGCTTAGTGCTAATACATATTGTTTCTTGACCTGGTCGACATACCAGCAAGCGACTACCTGACCAAATCCAAAGCTAGGACCATATCAGCAATTTCAAAGAAGTACAGTAAGTTTTCCACTTCTACAAACGTCTACAAACATAGCTTTTTCCCAAGGACAGTAACCCGGTGGAACTCTCTTCCAGCCACCCCTTGGTATCCTTCACTTCAAGTGCCCCACGGTATCTAGTGGTAGTGGTGTAATGTGTGTCGACGTAATTATTTTCTGTTGTATAAGCTAAAAGTTACGGCTAATGCAGCTTTAATATGGAGATGTTTGTACTAAATGCTATATATGAGAAACCCTTATTGTAGATTTAGGGAAGGAGATTTTTCAAGTTTTTCTATGCATAAGTCTACGTAAAACATCTGGTGGGTCAAATGGGTCGGTCAAATCTGACACATTTGAACAAACTTGGTAAATAACTATATTAAACTTGTTAAAAAGTTTATCAAAAGAGGTTATGATCCTATCATTTTGCAACGTACTGCATGCTTGGTGGTGGACCTTTTTACAGTTCGCCACTATGCTTTCCTCTTTAATTGTACGATGACCGGACAGGCTGTGGACCCTATGCAGTAGGAACGTCAGCCCTATGGCGTATGAATATTTATCAAACAAGGTCACGTGATAAAATCGATAACAAAATGACAATATCGGGAAAATTGTCACTGGTCAGATTTCTTCACCTCTTATTTATAAACTGTGATTATAACAAAACACCATCACAGATCGTTGTTAAAGTAATAATATTCACAAACTACATTGGTCGAACAGAATTGGTGTACACTTCGTGTAATTCCCATTAATAGTTAAAGGTATTTTTCAAAGGGATGAATTTAGGTTGTTTTAAGGTTTAAATTGCCAAAAATGCGCTTTTAAATCAAAATCGATTTATTTTGTCATTTTAGAAGCGAGAATAAAAACAAATGCATGTACGCGTAGATAAATCTTTCTTATGCAAATTTTTAATGAAATCGGAGACAAGTACCTTTTTCCCCCCAAAATTAACTAACATGACCCACGGACTCAAAGACGGCATAATGCATATACATTTACAGACGCGACCGGGTACACAATAAATGAAATAATTCCATTATTTCAATACATATATTTCAAATGTATGTATGTATCCATGCATTCCAGATTAAATTTCTGATCTATACATGCTTTTGGTTTATGCCGGAGTGCTCAGAATAGGTTTTAACAAACAAAATTGTAACGGTACGTCGGGAAAGGAAATGAGGATTGTGAAAATATATGTTGCAGTGCTAATTTTCTGAATCCGAAAAAAATGCAAAAAAATTAAGTTTTAACAGCGAGAATGAATTTTTTTTCACGAAAGTGTTCAATGACATGTCTACTATTAAAACCCAAAATTTAAAGTCAATCAGAAAAAAGTACTTTTTTTTCCCCAAAATTAACAAAGTACACCGTGTTCGCTAAAATATGAACACTCGCCTTTCGAAGTTAATGTACACGCGGGATATAAAACCATGAAATTGTGAAATCCTTTTTAAGAGATATATTGATTTCAACATTGTTCTGTATTTAATAAATTATTAGAGTAGAATGTTCACCGTTTTTCTCAAGGACACCATTACGGTAGTATCCCTGCAGCCCCGCCCCTCATTCCACCCCTACCACCCTCCATACCGTATTGATTAGGCTGCTAATGCGCAGTTTTAATCAAATTTGATTTATTTCATAATTTTAGAAGCGAGAGAAAAGAACAAAAGCATGTACGCGTAAATACATCTTTCCTCTGTAGATATGTAAAATATAAAAAAAATCGGAGGCAAGTACTTTTTTCCCCCGAAAATTAACAAAGTACACCGTAATCGTTTAAATACGCCGAATCGACGTTCCAAATCGATCTTCGCACGGAATAAAATTGTGGAATTATGAATTCATTTATAAAGATAAATCGATTTCAGAATTGTTCAGTAGTTGTTATATTATTGATGTAGTATGTTAACAGTATTTATGAGAGCAACATTACGGTAGTATCCCTCCAACCCCGTGGGTTTCCCCCCTCCAACCCGTACACACAATACGTTGTGTATTGCTGAGAATGCGCCTTTTATTCAAATCGATTTATTTCGTCATTTTAGAAGCGAGCATAATAACAAAATCATATAGATACATCTCTCCTCTGTATATATGTAGAATTTCAATAAACGGAGACAAGTACTAATTAAGTAACAGGACCGTCCGACCCAAAGACGGCAACATTCATATTCATTAAGGAAAGACGACCGGCTACAGAAACAATTAAATAATTTCGTTATGTAAACACATATATTTAAAATGTATGTGTTCATGTATTTTACACTAAATTTTTTATCTATACATGCTTTGGGTTTATGTCAGAGTGGCCAATTTATTTTAACAAACAATGTTGCAACGGTATATCGGAAAATGAAATCATGATGGCGGCAACATACGTTGCAGAGTTAATTTTCGAAATCAGAAAAAGCGATAAACTAATATTAGTTTAACAGGCAGAAAGAAGTATATTCTTTTAACTGTTCGTTTAAAACTGAGGGGGCGACTCGAGTTTTAAAGAAAGCAAGATTGGCATGTGTCCCTTTAACCAAGTAAATAAATGACTGACGAGTAACATACATGCTACTGTCGGTAACAAACATGATTATGTGCAGACTCGAAAATTTCATAACATAAACGTGGACATGACATTGTGTCAATGGAGCACTTGCCAGATTTGTGGTGTTGTGAAACACTGTACGCGTGAATCCAAAAAGTGCGGGTCGTTTATATTTATAGGGCATATATATTTATATATATATTTATTTATATATATTATTCTTTTATATTTATATGGTCCCAGAACGCAGTCATACTCACTACTATATTGAAAGTAAATACTGAATATACATGTGCGGTGCGTTACGATCTGTAGTATTTGAAAACAGACATATTAAACATTTCCCTGAACATATATACTATATTCATAGAAGTATTATTTCCTGGAAAAAAATACATGTTTGTTTTCAGCAGTTGAAATCTACTATATTCTGCGAATATTGCTATTTTGAAAATTTGAATACGTCTGTTTTCATCAAATAGCATGTTTTGTTTGTTTTAATATATATATTTTTTAATTTATGATTTAAAAAAAAAATGGATGATCGGAATATGTCTTACACACTGTTGAATACTGTAATTTAACAACAAGTGGTTTGGTTCACAGGCGACAGTATCGGTGAACAAAACCACTTGTTTTACTGGATTCAACATTGTGCAAGAAAATATTCATATATTATACCAATAATATTATAACATGTGTGTTGTAACATATGCTTATCCTTGGATAGTGGATGTCTGCAGGGAACTTGACCTTTTACCTAAAAATCAGACGATCATCCTCTTTCCACTGTCCAACAATGAAGTTTCATGAAATTTGCTTTAGGTAAGAGGAAAAACTGTGTGGGCAATACTTTTCATTTTCCGGTCATGGTAACGGACCTTTCAACTACTGACTTCAAAATAAACAGGGATAATCATTTCACCAAAGGCATTTAAAGTATGAAGTTTTATGAAATTAGCTTCAGAGAAAGTAATAAAGAGTTTGTACAAAGTTTCGTCAAAATCCAACAAGTAGCGCAGACAAGATTTGTGACAGACGAACGGAAAGGCCAAATCTAATCTGTCTCACCTACCACTTTGTGGTGGAAGACATAATTATAAAGACAATATTTTAGTTCATATGTATACTTTATTAAGCAAATAATTGAGCGAACATAAACTTCAGCATTGACTCTGGCCAGTGGTGTACATGGAGTCTTCTTCCACATGACGTGCAGACTGAAAGAAAAGAAAGACATAGAATAAAAAGTTAATATAAGTCGAGCAGTATTCAATTTGAATCAGGTGTTGCGAGAGGGATCTAGGGCATATTTAGGGGAATGGCTCTAAATAACCTATACTGTGTTGATGAGCCGTTAAACAACATACATTCATTCATTCATTCATTCATTCATTCAGTTTAAAATTTAATTATTGTTTAACGCCTCATCAACACGTTGTTTAGGTTATTTCGAACCGCCCGAAAGAGAGGAGGAAAGATACATAGGCATCCAGGAACCCTGCCCTACGCTTACTACCGATTAGATACCTATGGTTCTTTAACGTGCTTGGAGGGAGGACAGACTCCGATACACAGGACCACCCGGTTTACGTTCCCATCAGACGAACGAGGCTAGCAGGAAACATCGAAGTAACCCAGTGGCGCCAGTAAGAATTGAATCCGTGTTCACTGGATTCAAAGCCGATATGCTATAAACGTCCCTTGACCAAAACTGAGTAAATGGCACATCAAGTAAAGGGTCAATACATATTATATTGTGTATCATACGAGTATATGATTGAACTGACATGATTATAGAACCATTTTAATGTATGTTTCACCCAACAGTACAGCAAGAATCTATTATAAGGAAAGTTAAATCTGACAGAGGGTGCAATGTTCTATAAGCCATTTTTACTAGAAGGGGAATAAAATACAAGTCTGGCCAAAAATCTAAAATTGTTAAATTTTACACGTTTTGTTCATAGGATATTTTACTTTAATGACTTAGTAAGGTCATTTTACATGGGGAGAAAACATTAATATACAACTATTTATTTTCTCTCTCAAAACCTGGTGATGCCGCTAGTTTTAGAAATAAAACATGATTAAATAGGGCAGTTGAGAAGACACTTTTGTAGATGTGTGGTCTGTTCTGATGTGAAAATGTGTAAAACAGACACAAGATTGGAAATTTGCTCTGTGTCCCTTTAATAAATTGAGGACCCATCACATAGACCAATTAGATGATGTTAAAGGGACACACGGCAATCTTGAAGTATTTATCAAGCTTTAACATTAGCATCTCCATTTGTTAACCTGGTAACATGTAAAATTTAAACCTGCTTGCATTAAAAGTTAAATACATTATTATAGGTGCACTATTATCAACAGTAAGTAATGTGTAAAACAATTTCTTCTGAACTATTCTAATAAATAATATTAATGATGCACAAATGCAAACTATGCAGAAAAATTAACCGAACTCCAGAAGTTTTAAACAAATAAAGACTGCCTAGTGTCCCTTTAACACAACTTGTTTTCGCATGTATCCAGTACATGTAGTTTACACGAGCTCATATGACAATCACGCTGCACTATCACTGAAATATTTTTACTCTAACTTTGAACAGCACCGTGCAAGCATAACACAAGCTCCATTTAAAGAACTACACAAGTGCAAACAATTTTTAAAAAGGCTCTTACCTCCATATGATCCAATGGCATTTAATACGGCTTGACATTCTGAAGTCGTCAGTATCAATTCACTTAGAGCTGCTCAAGGGCACGATTCACATTTGAGACCTCTCTGAAAACAACATCAATCCAATGTCAATGATCAAACAGACATAGTGTATCCTTTGTTATACATAATATAACATATTTAAAAAAGAAAAGATAAAATAACTAAATTGAATAAAGCATGAATACTACTTGTGCTCAATAACACTGTTAATGTAATAAAAACATCTCTCATCATTCATTATACATGTAAAATATAATGTAGCCCAACTGGAGATCCATTAAAAACATTGTTCCACTTTCACAGCATATTTCCAGCCCATGGAATAGTCATTTCGTTTGAGACACACTGGAGGCAAGCGTAGTAGCTACACCGTCTTAAAGGCTTTTAAGTGAAATGTACTTTCTCGAAATTGCGTTGTTTTTTTTCGCAACAGAATGTAAATAAATGTAAATTCAAAATCACTTCCTTGCCTCTAAACTTTACTGTACATAAATATGAATCTGACCGATTTCAGTCAAATGTCTATGGCATATTACATTGTTTCAATGGTAGTTGTATCGGGTTATGTATTCACGAATGTGCGAGAAAATGGGGATAACATAACGATATATAGCCAACGCTAACTATTTACATTCATGCATCTGAGGGGTGGGGGTGGAGGGGGTTTCTAGTTTTCTTACCCCCTCCTTGTTTTCGGTATGCAAGCTCCATCTACCCCCACACCCCCATCTACCGTACTTGGGTGGGGGCGGGGTGCGGGGGACATTGATAGCATTTCTACTAGCAATTGTTTTATTCCACGAAACGTTCTACAGTTTACAGTACATCCAGTTACTGGAAAGATCGGAGTACACGAAAAACACTTATAGTGATTATGAACTTTCTATTATACACTATACACTACTTTTTTAGGCACTGTATTTGGCCAATGTCTAAATATGCACGATCTAAAAGGGGTGTGTACTGTTTATTAACAAACACATTTTAATGACAAAACAAATACCTTGATCATGGACCTCCAGCAGCAGACAATAATCCCAAATCCAACTTGCAACAACATGTCAATTTCACGTGTCAAGTTATGTCACGGTGACCTGTCAGTCACCAACACTGCATCGTGTTGACACATAATGGGACGTTATTTCGTCCGGTAAGGTATTAGTTTTTACATAATCTACGGTATGAAACACTGTACGCGTGTTGTTAGACTCCATAGGTACCCGTAGTGCTCGCCGACGTAGCGCGCCAAATTTCGGGTGTAAAAAAATGGCGTCTGTTTTAGTTGAAAAGTCGTAAAATAGTCCGTAAAATACAAAGAAATAGTCTAAGTTCGCGGAGTTAAAATGCGAACAGAACTGATATGTTATAGGTCCGTGGCGTTCCTACTGATGATGACGCCTACCTAAAGCCCATTGGGACGGTGGCGTTTGATGTTTGTCTATGATCTTTTTGGTCGTGTCCTTAATGGTGTATTCTCTTGTTGCTCTGGCTGAGTACCTTCATTGTGACTTTCTAGGCTATTGTTTTTTTGTATTATATTTACACGAGCATATTTGTGTTTTACTTATATTGCCTATTGATGCTGCCTTGTTGGTTAGAGATTAGATCAGGGCGGGGATTATTTTATATACACTGTCCTGTTTTAACCCCCAGTGGCCAACTTTGCCACTGACCATTCGAAGGCGGTAGCCATATTGTCAACCCTTTTGTGTTTGTGATGTCGTTTGCATTTATTATTACTTTTGCCTTCTTGTTTGTCTGTTTGCGTGTTTGTTTCTGTGTTTTGTGGTTGACTGTCCTCCTTGAATGCTACTTTCCCTGTCCGGTCTTTTTATATTTCTTTACAACACTTATACTAGTATACATTGTGTAAAATCTTATGCTACATGCAAACGCAAATATTAGAACGCCAACTCCTGTAGTTTCAGAGAAGAAACTCTATCTAAAACTGTGATCTATGTGGCTGGGTAATACTTTACTCCAGGGTCACCATTAAAAACATTGAAAGAGTCCTGACGGCTCACAATCAATGAGAACTCTGCTTTGTTATTTCAGAGACTATTTTTGTGTCTCCTTTTCGAATGAAAATGCGATACATAGGAATCACTTTGACGTCCGTCCATCAGTCCGTCACGAAAACTTAACGTTGGCTATAACGTTATCATTTCTTGATATTTCTTCGTCAAATTTGCAATATATCGGGCCTGCCAAAACTTTTAAACACAAAATCCTGAGGTTTTTAAAATTTAAGATTTAAAACGCGCAAAGAACATTTTTAAGTGGAAATTTGGAGTGCGCGACTTGATTTCCAACTTAAAGAGGCACTACCTATATCTACGCGATTTTTAATGTAAAATATTAAATACTCAATATTACTGCATTTATATGATACAAAGCTATTTTATGAGTATTCTAAGAAGAAACATGGTTCGTATTCCAGTTTTGTAAATTATTAATTATGATCAAAACAATATCTTGAATAAAATGCTGCCGAGTCGTTTATTCCAGCCGGAGAACTACGAGTTTTTTACGATTTTATCGGACATGCGCAATGCCCAATCGGAACTGCCTCGTCGGATTCCGTCACTCGGGAACTATTCCCGAGTACGGAAATTGGCGAAGAGTTCCGATTGGCGCAATGCCATTCAGTTGAACGAAAACAAACTATTCGGGGCAGTTCCGATAGTAAACGAATCGATCGGAACTCGTCGCAAGTCCGACGAGGCAGTGCCGATTGTAAACGAATAAGATCGGAAAATCTCCGTAATCGGCTTGTCTAAAACAATTACGAATACAATTTCAAAAATCCGATCTTTTCTATCCTGTTTTCCCCCAGCAAAACGCATATTACATGGGGTGAAATTATTGCCGTTTACCTTTTTCATAGTCCTCTTTACAATTAAGTAAAGTTTATATCAATTGGTGGACAAAAATATATAGGTAGAGCATCTTTAAACCCCCAGTGCCCTTAATGGTTTATTCTCTTATTGCTCTGGCTTCTGCCAAGTCGTTGAGTACCTTCATTGTGGCTTTCTAGGCTATTGTTTTTTTTGTATTATATTTACACGAGCATATTTGTGTTTTACTTATATTGACTATTGATGCTGCCTTGTTGGTTAGAGATTAGATCATGGCGGGGATTTCTTTATTTACACTGTCCTGTTTTAATGGGATGGCAGTAGGGTGTGAGGTTTGGTGCACCCTAGAACCGGTTTAAACCCCCCCAGTGGCCTACTTTGCCACTGACCGTTCCAAGGCGGTAGCCCTATTGTCAACACTTTTGTGTTTGTGATGTCGTTTACTTTTATTATTACTTTTGCCTTCTTGTTTGTCTGTTTGAATGTTTGTTTCTGTGTTTTGTGGTTGACTGTCCTCCTTGAATGCTACTTTCCCTTTACGATCTTTTTATATTTCTTTAGGTTTTTTTAAACCGCAAATTTAAATTATTTATGCAATTAATACAAGTTGATGCATTGTTGGATATTTATAGAAAATAATCGATTAGCAGAGTACTTTGATAAGAAAGACTTGCTGTAATTTTACCACAACTGTTGTTTTTGTTTTTTTTGAATTTCAGAAAGTGCACTTACTTTTCTACACAGATGCGTACTAAATGCAGATACAAAGTCAACTCTTATACAAATTATCATCATCGTACACAGCAACAGCTGTTATAGTTGTACCACCACACAAGGAGTTGCTAGTTCCTCCCACTTGCTATTTCAGCAAAAAAAGCAACATACATATTGCTGCTATTGCGCATGCCATTGCAGGAACTAATCATGTCCTTAGGTGTTAATTGCATATTCAGCCAGTGCATTACACGGATGACCCCCACTGATTCGACAATTGTAAATATTCCTCTGACTAGGGAGCGTAACAAGACCATTTCGGGAAATAGCTGATAAACTGTGAAAGTATAGCTGTCAAATCATGAACGTTTTTTTTAGGGAAATCCGGAGATTGTACACTTAAATCCGGAGATCCGGAGAGCGACTGAAAAATACGGAGAATCCGGATTTTATCCGGAGATTTGGCAGATTATATATTCACCATGACAACATCGACATGACTAACTAAAATATAAAGGTCAAGGTCACACTAAAGATTATTATATAGGTTAAATACTCATTTTTTTTCTTCACGATAACTTAGTCAAGCAACTGTTGTCAAGGTCATTTATCTGGGTCCAAAAAACCTTGTTAAACTGAAAAAGCGCTGACGGGCGACAGACGTGTTCCGTGGAACGTTTTCAATCTTTACCGTACTGTATACGTTTATGTAAAACTTACAGTTAACCTGACTTCTAAAATATTTGAAAATAGGTATAACAGTCGACCAGGAAATGGAGCTTTCACAGAACACAGTCAACCAAAAACACGCATTAGCCATTGTACAACTTTATGTTTTCCTGATCAATCAATCAATCAATCATCAATCAATCAATCAATCAATCAATCAATCGATCACAATCAATTAATCAATAATCAATCAATCAATCAAATATATCATTTGAAAGACAATATAATTTTTCCAATTCTTCGAGGCATCATCTATCTCATTACGGTACGACATTTACCCGCAACCGTATTGAACTTCATAAATTAGTAAAGTTAGCGGTAAATTCTGATAAGTGTGCAAACAGTATAACGTTAGCATTTTTTCCTTTTCCTGTAACATTTTCTACAAGCTGAAAAGAATCAGTTACGTGGACATAAATTGTTTACCGCATAATTTCGATATGTGTGTAAAAAGGTGTTAAAAATCGTGATAAATAACAGCAAACCGTGAATGCCTAGATAAGCCTAACTCGTACCCGGGATAACTCGTACCAGTTTAGGACAACTCTTACTTTTTTATTTTTTATTTTGGACATCTCATCGATTGAACTATTTCGGTCATGTAACAAGCTAGATTGTATCAGTAACCCCAGACTTGTCCCATTAATTGATTAGAAATTTACGATGCACAGTCAATAACTTTAGAAATTTTCGAACCAATTAACTTGTAACACAGGTTGCTGCATACGGCCGAAATATCTGTCAAGTTCAATAACCAGCCAGATCGGTATAAGTAAGGAGATCGCACCAGTAACCCCAGAGGAATCGCCCCTCAAGTTAGGTTGCGTAAGTAAGGAGATCGCACCAGTAACCCCAAAGGAATCGCCCCTCAAGTTAGGTTGCATAAATTGTAAGGAGATCGCACCAGTAACCCCAGAGGAATCGCTCCTCAAGTTAGGTTGCGTAAGTAAGGAGATCGCACCAGTAACCCCAGAGGAATCGCCCCTCAGGTTGCGTAAGTAAGGAGATCGCACCAGTAACCCCCAGAGGAATCGCCCCTCAAGTTAGGTTGCATATGTAAGGATATCGCACCAGTAACCCCAGAGGAGTCGCCCCACAAGTTAGGTTGCGTAAGTAAGGAGATCGCACCAGTAACCCCAGAGGAATCGCCCCTCAAGTTAGGTTGAGTAAGTAAGGATGGAATTTTTGCCCCCAATTGGCGATAATTTTGAGTAATTTTAATCGAAATTATTCAAATTTTGCTTTATGGTCAAAGTTTACAAACCAGCCAGATCTCACCAGTAACCCAGAGTTATCGCTCCTTTATTAGTGAAAATTGTTGAAATTTATGATAACCACTCAATAACTTTTAAAAGAGATTTAACCAAACATGGACACACTGCTTTATTAATATGAGCAAAATACATGTATCTTGTCCAAGTTTGATTACCATGCAGACGGATCGCGTCATTTTACTCCCACTTTCACAACATTTTTTCTCGAACATTTTCGAATTAATTGTTCCCTGAGACTTCATGTACACATAACTGATGACCCTGTGTCCTACATCACACATTGTTGATTCCCAAATTTTATTATAGTATTTATATGGCTCTTTGTTTGAATGTCCACTCTATATTGAACTTCATGTGCCTTTCACTTAAACATTTTCATGGTTATTACACTTGACATACAGTTCACACATGATGATATGATAGATATGTCTCTGCATTAATGTTTTTGATTCTACAATTTTATTTTACAGAATTATAGACATGTGTTTTAATTAGAATTGTTTTCACATTAAAAAATTAACAAATATTTTAGACATTTATTATCAAACAAGACCTCGGTCTGAGAGCGTCTCGCCCACCGCGGCAAACAGCATATGAAATATTTTATTAAAGATATGCTCAAATGATGTCCACCAAAGACAACACTTCATATGACCAAGTATCAAACGAATAAAAGAGAGGTAATCATAAGAAGTTAAGTGACTGAGGTTAAGTGGTTTAACCAGGGTGTAGTTTTGGGAAAATAACGCAAAATGTGACCTTGACCTCGGTGTTTTTTGTCGTTCAGCGATGTCCACCAATGCCAACAATACATATGACCAAGTATGAAAGACATAAAGTTAACTGAGGTTAAGTTACCTAACCAAGGTTAAGTTTGGGGAAAATAACGCAAAATGTGACCTTGACCTTCGTATTTGTTGTCGTTTAGCGACGTCCACCAATGCCATCAATACATATGACCAAGTATCAAAGACAAAGTGAGACAATCACATGGTTAAGTTACCTAACCAAGGTTAAGTTACCTAACTAAGGTTAAGTTTGGGGGAAATAATGCAGAATATGACCCTGACCTTGGTATTTTTTGTCGACCAGCGATGTCCATCAATGCATTTGACCAAGTATCAAAGACATAAAGTGAGGCAATCACATAAAGTTAACTGGGGTTAAGTTACCTAACCAAGGTTAAGTTTGGGGAAAATAAGCAAAATATGTCCTTGACCGTTGTAATTTTTGTCATTCGGTGATGTCCACCAATGCCAACAATACATATGACCAAGTATCAAACAAAGAAAATGAGGCAATCACATACAGTTAACTGAGATTAAGTTACCTAACCAAGGTTAAGTTTTGGGAAAATAGCACAAGATATGACCTTGACCTTGGTAATTTGGCATTAAGTGATGTCCCTTGACCCAACAAAGCATCTGACAAAGTTTCAGAAAAATTCGTGCAGTGTTTGTTGAGATATAGTTGATTTAAAATGTGCCCGCCGCCAGAAAAGTGACTGCTATGTCTCACTATCCACTATCTTGGGCGAGACAATAAAAAGGTTAAAAGCACTAGCGGATCCAGGGGGGGGGGGGGGGGGGGGGGGGGGGGGCCTACGCGCCCCGGGAGGGGGGGGGGGCGCGTAGGCCCCCCCCCCCACCCCTAAAAATTCCGGATCATACATGTATGTCCATGTTACTGTAGATATAATATCAAACAATTTCGATGCACGCCCTCAGTATTAAAAAATTTCTCGCTCGCTTCGCTCGCTCTACGCATAAAGACTAATGGGTGGTTTAATTAACACATTGTTAAATCCTTTTATTGGAAAATGGACTTTTTTTGTTCATACATGTATGTCCATGTTACTGTAGATAATATATCAAACAATTTTGATGCACGCCCTCAGTATAAAAAATGTTCTCGCTCGCTCGACGCATAATGGCTAATGATTGGTTTAATTAACACATTGTTAAATCCTTTTATTTGAAAACGGACTTTTTTTATTCATACATGTCCATGTTACTGTAGATAAAATATCAAACAATTTCGATGCACGCCCTCAGTATTTATTTTTTTTCGCTCGCTTGACGCATAATGGCTAATGAGTGGTTTAATTAACAAATTGTTAAAACCTTTTATTTTAAACAGACTTTTTTATTCATACATGTATGTTCATGTTACTGTAGATAAAATATCAAACAATTTCGATGCACGCCCTCAGTATAAAAAAAGTTCTCGCTCGCTCTACGCATAATGACTAATGAGTGGTTTAATTAACACATTGTTAAATCCTATTATTTGAAATCGGACTTTTTTTTATTCATACATGTATGTCCATGTTACTGTAGATAAAATATCAAACAATTTCGATGCACGCCCTCAGTATAAGTTTTTTTTCGCTCGCTCGACGCATAATGGCTAATGAGTGGTTTAATTAACACATTGTTAAATCCTTTTATTTGAAAACGGACTTTTTATTCATACATGTATGTCCATGTTACTGTAGATGAAATATCAAACAATTTCGATGCACGCCCTCAGGATAACTTTTTTTTTTCGCTCGCTTTGCTCGCTAGACGCATAATGGCTAATGAGTGGTTTAATTAACACATTGATAATTCCTTTTATTTGAAAACGGACTTTTTTACCCTATCAATGCACTACCGCAACCGTTTTATGAGGCTAGAAACGGACCTGAAAATTTACCAAAATCTTACGCCCCCCCTAAGCTGAAATCCTGGATCCGCCCCTGAAAAGAGCTTCTTATTACATCTATCTTTCAATAACATACTAGTGTATGATCTAAGGAAAGAGATAGACTTTTACTAAACGGAGGTAAATTGTGGACATACCTACAAATCAAAAATAATATGGATGTAGCCTTACTTATACCTGTCTAAAGACTTTAACATGAGATGCCTTATTACTAAATTTAGAGTAAGTGCTCACAATCTTAATATAGAGATAGGTAGATATTCAAACCATTTATCCCTGTTGAACGTAGACTATGCAAAATGTGTCCAGATGCTAAAAGAAGATGAAGCACATTTCTTAATTGACTGTAGCTGTTACTCATTATTTAGAGATATTTTATCACAAATATACTTATTGACTTTCCAAATTTTTCAAATCTTAACTCTACTCAAATGTTTCTCTGGATCATGACTACCGAAAACAGCTGTGCACTTTTCTGTTTACAGTTAAGAGATAAACTTGTATAATTGTTCTAATCATTATGCATTTGCATGGAGCGTTTTCTCCATTTAATTGTATGTATTGTCCCTACTAAAATATAAAGGTCAAGGTCACACTGAAGGTCATTATATGGGTTAAATATACTTTTTTTTTCTTCACGAAAACTTAACGTTGGCTATAACTTCCTCATTTCTTGGTATTTCTTCATCAAACTGCATTTTCTCCATTTAATTGTATGTATTGTCCCTTGTGGACCCTTAATTGTAATAAACACATATATTCTATTCTATTCACCCCCAGACCAACCCCCTCTCCGACCCAGCTTCACCAGATTAAAAAACAACAAAACCAAAACAAAAAGCACCACCCTGAAAAAAAGCATTCCCCTTCAGAAAATCTACAGATTAACACCTAGGTAGTTTTTTTTTTTAAATATTCCCCTGATATCAGTGCTTTACCCCCTCCTAATAAAATTTTCTCTTCCCTCATTCTCTTAAAACCACCTCCCATGAAAAACAACAACTGGAAAATACACTAGTCACCCCGGAAAATTTCGAAAATACCACCCCACACCCCATTTGAAAAACAAAACGTAAAACACCTGCATTTTGTTTGCGTTTGATATACGAGATGTGTGCAGTGAAACAGTCTATGGAAAGCCCAACATTCTAGATGTACAGGTAGATGTCCTTTACATGTTATCAAATTCACCGTTCCAAAAAGCGACCTGTGACTGTCGCTTGTTTGAGTTTGGGACATGCGCAGTGAAGCAGTCTAGGCTTTCCCTTAAACACCAAGCAAACGACATAGAGAAACTTTCCTTCAAACATTTTTTTGCTTCAAATGTTAACGTAAGGAAAATACCATCATTAGAAAGAGAAATAAATTTGTAATTGGTTTTGAAATAAATGAAACATATATGCATAAAACTCTGTTTAAATTCGACCAATATTTTGTGAAATTTCTGTACTAGTGCTTCACCTTAAATAAGATACATTTCACTGTTTCCTATTTGTTTATTAATATTATGTTCTAATATTGTACCCCGTGTGGATGCCTGGGTAGAATACAACCACTGCAAACACACCGTCACATGCAGAGGGGTAGGACCCTCCAATTCATATTCATTTTGTCATTTTTTGTTCATCTTAATTAAAGGTCTTCATCATGACCCCTGCATTGTTTCAGGTGCCATTTCGCTCACATCGCTAAGAGCAGTGGCAGAAAAACAATAAACGTGGCTCCAGCATAAATGGAGTGTCTACAATAGAATTTGCAGCAACTCTGCAGTTCAGGGTGAGAAGGTCCTTCTCGATATACATGGAGGATGAGCCTGGCATGTTCATGCCTGTTAGGCGCCATATAACCTGCGCCTTAAAACCCAACTCAATTCAATTCAATTCTAATATTGTATACTTTCAGTACAATGGCGGAGGAGCCTTTGATCTCCACAGTGACTGTTGTTTCTCTGTGTGTTACAGCCATATATGGAGTTGTGGGCGTGGTATTTGCGACCATATTTGGTAAAAAGTTGTCGAGAGAAGATTTCTGGGTCATGACATGGCTGGTATTTGATGTACTCATACATGCAACCTTGGTATGTACTTTTTTTTTAAAAAAAATATAGCTTTATAAGTAGTACATGTATTTATAGAGTAAAGTGTACCGTCCTCGCTTTTAAATATTTACAAAAAATTTATATAATTTATGCTACACCGACACCGACTGATTGTTTAAGACAATATCAATTTAGTTTACATACATGTACAACAATTTTCCTCAAGCTTCTTTCTTCATGATTGGTTCTAAACAAAATAAAGTTCAAATGATTGTTATTCGTTCAAACAAAAATCACTTCCATAAACAAGTATTAACTTTTAAACTTGTTTGGTACGTGTAAACATCTAAATATTTTCACAGGTTTGAAACTAAACTCTTTCGTGACAGCTTGTACATGTACATCAGCCAGTCTCACCGAACACCTTTGCTTCAAACCACTACACACACCAGCTGAAACCTTACAAGAAAGTTTATACTGTAATAGGAAGAGGACTCGGAGAGAACCTCTAAGTCTTTACCATTAGCTTGAACAAAAGTCCCAGAACTACTCTCATTAAGTATCAAACACCAGCTGCAACCGCTATCAAATAGACTACAACCCATTACATTGAACTGGTATCAGAGGACTCAACAGCTCGAGTTTACACTGCAATTCTGAGTCCCTATTTATCAATAAACATTGACCAAAGTCATAGAACTACTCTAAAACACAGCTATTTTATTCAGTATAATAATAATTAGTTATAATTATTTTTTTGGGAGATCTTCGCTCGACCAGGTGTAGCTGACAATTGAACCTGATTTGTGTGTGTGTGTGTGTGTGTGTAGTTCTAAGGTTTATATTCCCTCCACCAACAAACTCAATGCGCCTTAGGGTGCACTGAGATAGGTACAATAGAGTCTGGACTTATTGAACCTGATTTGAAGTTCTCAAGCCCTTTTATACTAATACACAGCGCGCCACCTGGTGTTTTACACTATACATTCAATGAGCGCCTTATTATCAAGCATCTGATTGGTTGTTCCTAATATACGTTTCTACTTTAAAAACGACAATATTTGACTTTAGAAAATAAACAGAGAATATTATGTCAGTGCCTTTTACTATCAAGTTTATTAGGCGAGGCTTAGAAAACGAAGAATGCCGAGACTCTGCCGAGACATTCTTCGTTTTCGTGCCGAGCCTAATAAACTTGAAAGTAAAAGGCACTGACAATATTCTATTATCATGTAGATTATTCACATTTTTTGTATGAATTAATATTATTACCTATTTCTCAGAATGTTACGCTTACCGAGGACGTCGTCATGTTGTTGTTTTTTGTTTGTTTTATGACGTCAGGCAACATTACGTGCATGACGTCAGATAACGTTACGTACAATAAATGCCGAAGGAATCCGCATTGATTTGCTTTATTGGCCAGTGCCTAATAAAGCAAAATTTATTAGGTCACCCCTTTATTAGGTAGAAAAGTGCATATCTGCATGATAAATAATTCTGTTGTGCCACATAATTAACTACATGGTTTACACTGAAAAATCATGGTTCTTACCAGAACGCAAGGGTAATAACGTTGTTGACGATGATGGCGGTTTGCTATTATCTGTTTATGCGGTCATATTTTTCCCCAAAAAAGCAAAATATTTTCCCAAAATTAAATACCAAAAAAAATTTGTTTTTCCCTTATATTAAATGTAGCCATATTTGACTATGTATTTGTTGCAGACTTGTATAAGACCTTGATTTTGAAACTGTTCCAAACATGTTTTCCCAATTTGTAGATTTCACGCGCATTTTTCCCAATTCAAAAGGCCCATGGCCTCACTTTAAAAAATGCAGAAAAATCCTTGCTTTTATTCGTTTTCATCCCAATAGCATTATTTTTCAAGTATATGAGATTTATACTGCTTCTCGGTGGCCATAGGCCCGTGAATGCAGTATAAATCGCATATGTGAAAAATGTTTTGTACCATAGCTCAAATGGTTTTACAGCAGGTTGTTGTGTACATCATGCTATAACTGCTAAACCTGTCTGTTATAGCACGTCTGAAATATACCAGTAGTTATTGCACAGGTCTTCAGGTTCAAGTAGGAACAAAGGAAAACTATTAGAGCTATGGTACAATGCGATTGTAACTTTATGCCAAACAATATGGAGCATTCAGCGGCATATAGGACCTAGACCACCATTATTTTTACATATAGGGTTGGTAATAAATACCTACCCAAAAATATCCAATCCTAACTATGAGGGCCGTATAACATACACAATGTAGTATCAGTCATGCCCAGTGCAACACAAAACTGCATGGCCTTAAATGATTCGCTGACATGCTTTTTTCCCCAAAATATTTTCCAAACTGAAAGTAAACGCCTTATTTTTGAATTCTGAGGTCAAAATGACCAAAGTACACTTCAAACTGTGCTTCACAAAAAGTAGTGCAGCATGTCCAGCTTACCTTCAATTTTCATGCGGTTTTCGCTAGAAGCAAGTTAAATGTTTCAGAAATAAAGGAAAACATTCAATATATACCAGCCCACTGAGCCCAGTGTCTTTCACCACTCCTATACTTCACAGTAACTTAATAGTTTACCTGAGGGTACTTTTGCGTTCCACCAGATTGACCCCATGGTACCCGGTCTAGCTCAATATATTAATGTGGATACATGCAGATATTGGTAAGGCAATATACAAAATACCTGAGGTTCTAGTACATGCTAAAATGGGGAAAATTAATTTTAACTTATATTTTTGTATTTTCTCGCGTTAACACTGGCTTTGAATTTGCAGTAATCCAATTTAGGTTAACCTTGAGTACATATCAATAATATATATCTACATCGGCCGTCTCAGGATTAGTTTTTGCATTATTTGTTAGGCCACATAAAAAAATATGTGTGGTTCAGGTAACCCAACCGACCCTAACTTTTTATGCAAAAATTAAAAAAAAATTGTTGATAATGCAAAAAAATAAACTCGAGGTATAGTAATTTAACATATTAAATTCATTATCAGAATTGAATTCATTATTGAGAAGAAAAAAACAACGCTATTGGGATCACTCATCGTTCGCTGTCTGTCTGCCTGTCTTCTCAAGAACCCCTGAACAGGTTTCAACAGTTTGTTTAGAACTGATTGCTAGGTACTAAACTATTCTTCAATGAAGTCTCCAGAGTCAACAATGACCTAGCCCCTAGGTCCAAAGTTTGTATATAAAGATTTCACATTGTGTACTGATATGTAGAAAACTTAATACATCTTTTGCCCAGAAACAAGGCTCTCATAATTATAATGCAAATAGCTAATGATAATCTACCAAGTTTGTTCAAATCATGAGCCTGGGGTCAAATTTGGCTCAAGAGGTCACAGTTTTACATATATTGTAAAATCTTTAAAAAATACTCTCATCTGTTCAAATGGTGACCCTTGGTCGAGGTTCATAGTCCCTGTGAACACAAACACTGCTTTTCTAGGCTGTTATTCATGAACTATATGACATAGACTAAAACTTTATACAAATAGTGAACTTATCTAGACAACAACCCATGTCAATTTGTTTGACACTAGGTTATAGGTCAAGGTCATATTGACCTGACATCTAGGAAATGGTTTTCACAGAAGCTCTGCTTGTTATATGCCTGAAAATACACACTTTTTTTCAGTATTTGGTTAAAAGGAATGTAGCCACACAGCATTCACTATTTGTATTTAGAGTTCTGAAAAACGTTAATAAAAGTTAGTCTATTTTACAACAAAAATCATTAAAATTTGGTACAGTTTAACCAGGATTTCTACATCGCCTCCGTATGATGTGTCACAGGGCTAGAAAAATGTGCAGCCAGACCGGGGCTCGAACCCGGGACCTTCGGACTACCGTTCCGGACTACCGTACATACTCCCCGTACAGATTGAAATTCATCCTCAAAGAGGATCATTTCGAATGTTTGTTGGAGTTTACTCAGTCACGGCCCCCCATTGGGCGCCAAATGACACAGGGCTAGAAAAATGTGTAGCCAGATTGGGGCTCGACCCCGGGACCCTCCGACTACTGTTCCGATGCTCTACCGACTGAGCTAACCGGCCAGACAATTCAACGATATCCATAAACCGTGAAAGATGTATGATTAAATGAACTTGTATATATAAGCATTTATTTATCCTCGCTGTATCAAATATAATGTATGATCATATAAAAGTATTACAGTAAGCTAAAATTCATGAAATTCAACCCCAGACCCTCTTGGGTTTCAGAGGGTTTCGTCCCACTGACCCCTTAACCAAGTGGCAATCACCCCCTTGGGCCCCATCTCACTCTTGACTTCCATTAGGCCTTGACAGCTATAGAAAAAGGTGAAAGAAGTGTCAGCATTAGAGTATATCGTCATGTCAACCATTTGAAGGTTGTTCTAAAACCAGCTAAAACCAGCTGCCACATTGAGAACAATCAAGTAATCGTTTAAAGCAAAGAAAACCACTGCAGAGGAATGCAAATTCCTTACTGGTCAAAATATTGCATCATTACCTGAACATATACATATTTTTCATACAGTTGCTGTTATTTTCCCCACTATAAATCAGTAAATTATCATATTCATAACTATTCCATATATGGTAATTTGGAACTATGATGTCATGGCTGTCAAAATGGCGGCTACCATATCCGTTTCTCAGTACAGAACCTTCAAATGGTCATAACTTCTTTGTTTTTCATCCCATTTGATAATTTTTTCACCTTTTTTCAAGTTTTTCCGAGCTCTCAAGAATAAAGCTGTGTAGCTACATTTCCTTACTTATATTGTGTGTTACATATGTGTGTCATTGTAACAGAGCAGTGCATCGTGACATGTCTGTTTCAGGAAGCCCCATTTGTGGTGATATCTCTGCTTGGTACAGTTAATGAGTCCAAACATTTCCTGGCCTTAGTGTGTAAGTATCACTGCATTTATGGCCTTAGTGTGTAAGTATCACTTTACATTTCATGTTTCATGGCCTTAGTGTGTAAGTATCACTTTACATTTCATGTTTCATGGCCTTAGTGTGTAAGTATCACTTTACATTTCATGTTTCATGGCCTTAGTGTGTAAGTATCACTTTACATTTCATGTTTCATGGCCTTAGTGTGTAAGTATCACTTTACTACATTTCATGGCCTTAGTGTGTAAGTATCACTTTACATTTCATGTTTCATGGCCTTAGTGTGTAAGTATCACTTTACATTTCATGGCCTTAGTGTGTAAGTATCACTTTACATTTCATGGCCTTAGTGTGTAAGTATCACTTTTCATTTCATGGCCTTAGTGTGTAAGTAGGACTTTACATTTCATGTTTCATGGCCTTAGTGTGTAAGTATCACTTTACATTTCATGGCCTTAGTGTGTAAGTATCACTTTTCATTTCATGGCCTTAGTGTGTAAGTTTCACTTTACATTTCATGTTTCATGGCCTTAGTGTGTAAGTATCACTTTACATTTCATGGCCTTAGTGTGTAAGTATCACTTTTCATTTCATGGCCTTAGTGTGTAAGTTTCACTTTCCATTTCATGGCCTTAGTGTGTAAGTATCACTTTACATTTTGTGTAAGTATCACTTTACACTTCATGGCCTTAGTGTGTAAGTATCACTTTCCATTTCATGGCCTTAATGTGTAAGTATCACTTTACATTTCATGGCCTTAGTGTGTAAGTAGGACTTCAAATTTCATGGTCTTAGTGTGTAAGTATCATTTACATTTCATGGCCTTAGTGTGTAAGTAAAACTTTATGTTTCAAGACCTTATTGTGTAAAATTCACTTTATATTTCATGGCCTTAATGTGTATGTATGATCATGTGAAATGCTTATTTTCATGGCAACCTTGACCTTCTGACCCCAAGAACAATGGGGTTTCTCCTCTCACCAAGGGCAATGTACCTATGAAGATTCATGGGTGTAGCTGTAATGCTTTCAAAGTTATCGCGCGGAATGAGTATTTCCATTTAAGACCTTAACCTTTGACCCACTGACACCAAAATCCGTTGGGTTTCTCCTCTTACCAAGGGCAAAGTACCCATGAAGTTTCCTGAGTATGAATGTTATGGTATCAAAGTTATCGAATGGAATGCATACTTCCATACACCCCCAAATTATCATTTTTAGCTGGACTGTTGGCCAGCAGAGCTTATGGGATGGCGAGTTGTCCGTCGTCCGTCCGTCGTCTGTCCGTTAACTTTTACCTTGTCAATGAAAGCTCGGACAAGTTCGAAAACGAGCCATATCGGACCAGTAACAGCGGAGTTATGGCCCTTGATTTAGTTAAAAATGCTATATTTTGCCTTGTTAAGACAATAGGGGCTTCATTGTTCATCCGATCTTTACCAAACTTTTTCAGATTGTTAATGTCAATGAAACCTTGGACCATTTCGAAAACCAGCCAGTTTGTACCAGTAACAGCAGAGTTATGGCCCTTGATTGAGTTAAAAATGCTATATTTTATACCCCACTCCCCATTAAAGGTCTTCATTAAAGGTCTTCATCATGACCCCTGCATTGTTTCAGGGGCCATCTTGCTCATATCACTAGAGCAATTCTGCCGCAGAGAAGGTTCTAGGCCCATTCTCCATATTTTATCTCGATGTCCATGGAGGATGAGCCTGGCATGTTCATTCCATTTAGGCGCCATATAACCTTTCATGTGTTGGTGCGCCTTAAAACCCCAATTCAATTCAATTTCATGTAAGGTCCTTGGCTTTTGATCTAATGACCCCAACACCAGTAGGGTTCCTCCTCACTGTCAATGATAACTATGAAGTTTCACGAGTGTGGGTTTTGTGGTTTCAGAGTTATCGTCTGGAATGCATAATTGTTTATGAACGGACGTAAGTATGGACTGACATTTCAAACTGGCTTCAAATAAAAATAAAACCTATTTAACAAAAATGCTGCTGATTAATTCATCAATTTTATATGTCCTGATGCTCATCATTTGCCATACCCTGAGGACTCAGTAAGTTCAAAACAACAATATGCTTACTTTATGAGATCATGATGTATTTCAGGGAAGGAATATGCCAAGGCTGATTATCGCTGGGGTGTGTCGGACCCGACTATTGTGTCGATGGAGTTTCTCACCATAACTGTTGCTGAGGTCTGCGCGGTTGTTCTCGTGTACGCAATGATCAAGAACAAGTTCTACAGACACTTCCTGCAGATCTGTCTGTGTGTCTGTGAGTTGTATGGGGGTAGGTTCTCTTAATTTACAGTTTCCTTCTACGAACACGCTTGATAATTCCAAACACGAAGGCTTAATCAAAGTCTGTTAGTCACATTACCAGTTTAAGATCCTCTACCAAGTTTGTTTTATTTTCCCAAAACTGCACCATGGTTAAACCACTTAACCTCAGTAATTTAACTTCTTATGATTACCTCGTTTTTATTTGTTTGATACTTGGTCATTTGAAGTGTTGTTTTTGGTGGACATCATTTAAGCACAAATTTAATAGAATATTTCATATGCCGTTTGCCGGTGGGCAAGACACCCTCAGACCAAGGTCTTGTTATATTTAGCTGATCGTGATTGAAAAAAAATTCATTGTAGTTGGGTCGATGAAGTTGTCTTTGATGAATGGCATTGAATGCATACCATTAAATTGTTTAATTCAGGATAAACAAAGGGGTGGCAATAAATGGAAATTAGATTACGGACAGGGTCACTAATTACACCATACTACAAAAAAGATGGAGTCTCTCCCAGCTCGTTGGTTATTTATAAAAACCTTGATGGGCTATGCCTTTAAATAAACCAACTTGCTGAGACCAGACTACATGCATTGAAGAATGTCTGTAGAACTTTACTTATTATCATATGACCGTTTATACTACCTCTTTCTCTGTCACAGGATGGATGATGTTTGCTCCAGAATGGCTGACCGGTAGTAAGAATCTGAACACAGGCAACTTTCTACATCTATGGGTGTATCTTGTGTTTTTTAACGGCCTCTGGGTGGTGTTCCCCCTGTATATGCTGTGGCAGTCCTGGGTGGCGCTGCGGTGCCGGGAAGACGGGGAACTGATCAGTGAAAAACAGGAGACGACTGTTACCACAAACACATATCGCACGTACAACTCAAAGTCTCGGCAGAATAAAATTGAGTAGAGAAATATATTGTATACCCTAGAGCATGACTGGCAGCTTTTTATCTCGCCTTCAAATAAGGTAGCGAGACATTGGTATCACATCGCGGAGGTAATGGCAGCGATGGCGGTCGTGACAACATTTACAGTCTTTGCGGCAGCGATGGCGGTGGTGTCTACATTTACAATAATTTTAAGTTTTGTGGAGGTAATGGCAGCGATGGCGGTCGTGACAACATTTACATTCTTTGCGGCAGCGATGGCGGTCGTGTCTACATTTACAATAATTTTAAGTTTTGTGTTGAAGTTTTTCAAAATTCTAATATCTAATAAGTAATAACATCGCATATTCAAATTCATTCAAACTTGGCATTTGTCTTCAGTATCGTCAGAGCCACTTAGACACACAACTTCCATAACTATATTGTATTTTATGTCGCCCCAATGGCTCCAGGAATATAATATGAGCGCAGGTAAACTTGAGTTAAATTTTGGACTAATTTTAAGTGGGAAGTAAAGCAGAGAAATCGCTGGTGATGTTGAACATGTCCGCCTCGGATGGTTACCTTAAATATTGGAAACTTACAATTTTATAAATTTATAGTTAGAATATAGTGGTTAGAACATAGTCCGAAACATAGAATACAAAAACCCATGAACCTAAGTCCAAACGAAAAGGGAACCAGTGCGACAGAGTATGATATATAAAATAGACTCGGTAAAAAAAGTTTTGGACCAGGGTATATAAAGTCATATAAAAATAAAACTAGTGGACAGAATTTAAGTATCTTTTTTAGTAACCAAGGTCTACCCTACCCGGTCAAGTTGGTACCAGAAATATTAAATTCCAAACAACATTTGATTTTAAAAAAATATCGCGAACACGCAAAGGGTCTGTAAAAAATGTTGCAAAGTCCATAAAAAGTAACAGTTACAGACATTCGAGTAACCAATAAAAAGGTTATTATTTTTTTGCAAACTTTCATTGTAAACGATAATTATTGTTGATTGTTGATCTATTGTCATTGTCAACTCAGATAATAAGGGTTATGGTCGAATGTCATGGTTCAGCGATCATTGTACGGGTTCGAACACTGCCGTGGTCCAAAACTTTTTTTACCGAGTATATATACATGACAGTGCATATTAATTTAAAATTTGGGACTTTTTTCGACTTAAAAGTCTGGTCTCTCAGGCGAGATATATGAATCAACGGATGCTATTTAATAGTATTCAGGATGATATATCCAGGGATGAAATAAAGCAATTCTGGATTTTTGGTGAAGTTTTTACAGGTGTCTTGTTTTATTTATTTTATTTATTTATAGGGTTTTTACTATGCATGTATTGACATTTAAGACTAAACGTTCAATAACTAGTGTTATCCCATAAGAGTTCAAATACTATTGTTGTCCCTCAAGAGTTCAATAACTAGTGTTGTCCCATAAAAGTTCAATAACTATTGTTGTCCCATAAGAGTTCAATACTAGTGTTGTCCCATAAGAGTTCAATAACTAGTGTTGTCCCATAAGAGTTCAATAACTAGTGTTGTCCCATAAGAGTTCAATAACTATTGTTGTCCCATAAGAGGTCAATAACTAGTGTTGTCCCATAGGAGTTCAATAACTATTGTTGTCCCATAACATTTAAATAACTAGTATTATCCCATAAGAGTTCCTTGTAATAAACCTTGACTGAGCAAGTCAGGCTACTGGCAAGTGTATTTTCCCTTTTTTCTTCTGTTTTTTTAGTGCCTTCCATTTGAAAAAAATATATACGTGGGTATGCAGTAGTTGAATGATTTTGATAACCATATACATGTATAGTTTATTGACAAAAAACATATATTGTTGAGCATATTTGTTTGTAAGAAATAAAAATATTTTGAAATATAATAAAAACAAAACAAATTCAGGGTCTTATTTTATATTTATCTTGAATGTGTCCCTGTTTATATACTGCTTAGACAGCCTAGTCAGACATCCAATGAAATGAAGTTTGCAAATTCAAAGAAAAATGACTCATTCCGGTGTCTGCTGGGTCTGGTGTAGACTCATTCTGGTGTCTGCTGGGTCCAGTGTAGACTCATTCCGGTGTCTGCTGGGTCTGGTGTAGACTCATTCCGGTGTCTGCTGGGTCTGGTGTAGACTCATTCTGGTGCCTGCTGGGTCCAGTGTAGACTCATTCCGGTGTCTGCTGGGTCCAGTGTAGACTGCATTCTGGTGTCTGCTGGGTCCAGTGTAGACTGATTCTGGTGTCTGCTGGGTCCAGTGTAGACTCATTCTGGTGTCTGCTGGGTCCAGTGTAGACTCATTCCGGTGTCTGCTGGGTCCAGTGTAGACTCATTCTGGTGTCTGCTGGGTCTGGTGTAGACTGATTCTGGTGTCTGCTGGGTCTGGTGTAGACTCATTCTGGTGCCTGCTGGGTCCAGTGTAGACTCATTCTGGTGTCTGCTGGGTCCAGTGTAGACTGATTCTGGTGCCTGCTGGGTCCAGTGTAGACTGATTCTGGTGCCTGCTGGGTCCAGTGTAGACTGATTCTGGTGCCTGCTGGGTCCAGTGTAGACTGATTCTGGTGCCTGATGGGTCCAGTGTAGTCTTATTCTGGTGTCTGCTGGGTCAAGTGTAGACTCATTCTGGTGTCTGCTGGGTCCAGTCCAGTTTTGACCGATTCTGGTGTCTGCTGGGTCCAGTTAAGACTCATTCTGGTGTCTGCTGGGTCCAGTTTAGACTCATTCTGGTGTCTGCTGGGTCCAGTGCAGTTTAGACTCATTCTGGAGTCTGCTGGGTCCAGTTTAGAGGTTTCATTGCACCATTGCGTTTGTGCTTCCGTGGTGTATAGTCAAATAGTGCTTAATAAAAAACGTTTCCCTGCCTTACTAGTGATACAAAATGCATATTTTTGATTGCTTTTTGTTATTATTACCTATGATTCAGCCAAATAATGTATTGTGAACATTGATTAGTGTTTGTTTGTTTGAGATATTTAATTATAATTGACATAGACAGTAAAGCGAAAGTAGAAATGGGGTAAATCTATCTGTGACTTGTCAAAATAGAACGTGATGTCATTCAACAGATTGGCTTGTTCTTACGTGATACATGACCCCCTGTTTTTATTGCATTTTTATATTGGCGGACGCTTGATCTACGGAGAAAAATGCGCATTTTTTATCTCTTGATATACATTCGTCCTATATAAAACAAAGAAGGAAAATCAATGGTGCAATGTAACCTAAAGTGAGCTAAATGGGATAAATCGATCTCTCTTGGATTCGTACTTAAAGTCGAATTTCAGATGAAAACTAGTAAGCAGAGCTCTGAAACAGACACTGAATGTGCTGTTATGTCGGTTTTGAGTATATTTAGTCAGTTTTCATGTCTAACAGCCGTAATTTCGAGTTTCAGCTTTTTTGTGGGTCTTAAAATGGCGTGCTGGGCTACTTCTTTAATTGAAGTTTAATTCTTTGGTATCGAAATGTAGGCTGCTGTTTGTGGAACATGTTTTCAAAATTTTATCTTCAAAAAAAAAAGTTTGGTAGGTTTGCCACCACTAAATCTTTCCCCTACCCCCCAAAAATAGGATATTGTGAACAGTTTTAGAAGTGTAAAATATTATTAATATACATCAAAACACTGACTTTGTAGCATACGGCTATTATCAATTTTGATTTTAGTGGAATTTGTGGCATGTAAGAGAGTGTATACTCAACTAAAAATAGATAATATGCCACAAATTGATAGCATTTTACTAAGAAAACACGTTTTGGTGTGCAAATCTGAATATTGTACATCTGCAAAGTCCAGCTGGTTACTATAATGCATGTTTTATTGATGTTTATTGAATTATTTTGATAATTTGTCGCATTTGTCAAGTATATTGCCAAGAAATATTTTTTCATATGACAATTCAAATAGTGTAAAACTAAAGAAAAAAGTCTTTGAATTTGGTAAATTTCAACTTTTTCTATGCATCTTCAAATGTCCATATCTCGGTCAATGCTTGTTCAATTTGTACAAATTATGCATTTTTGAGGGTGATATATAGCTGAGAATATGAAAACTTCACATTTAAAAATTATGAACTATGTGTGGTTCTCTTTAAGGTTACATTGCACCATTGCGTTTGTGCTTCCGTGGTGTATAGTCAAATAGTGCTTAATAAAAAACGTTTCCCTGTCTTACTAGTGATACAAAATGCATATTTTTGATTGCTTTTTGTTATTATTATCTATTGCACCATTGATTTTCCTTCTTTGTTTTATATAGGACGAATGTATATCAAGAGATAAAAAATGCGCATTTTTCTCCGTAGAAAATTTTAAAACACATATCAATCAAACGATCGAGCGTCCGCCAATATAAAAATGCAATAAAAACAGGGGGTCATGTATCATGTAAGAACAAGCCAATCTGTTGAATGACGTCACGTTCTATTTTGACACGTCACAGATAGATTTACCCCATTTCTACTTTAGCTTTACTGTCTATGTCAATTATAATTAAATATCTCAAACAAACACTAATCAATGTTCACAATACATTATTTGGCTGAATTATAGGTAATAATAACAAAAAGCAATCAAAAGTATGCATTTTGCATCACTAGTAAGGAAGGGAAACGTTTTTCATTAGGCACTATTTCACTATACACCAAGGAAGCACAAATGCAATGGTGCAATGTAACCTTAAAGAGAATCACACAACGTTCATAATTTTTAAGTGTAAAATTTCATATTCTCAGCTATATATTACGCTCAAAAATGCATAATTTGTACAAATCGAACGAGCATTGACCGAGATATGGACATTTGAAGATGCATAGAAAAAGTTGATATTTACCAAATTCAAAGACTTTTTTCTTTAGTTTTACACTATTTGAATTGTCATATGAAATAACATTTTTTGGCAATATACTTGACAGATGTGTCAAATTATCAAAATAATTCAATAAACATCAATAAAACATGCATTTTAGTAACCAGCAGGACTTTGCATATGTACAATATTCAGATTTGCACACCACAACGTGTTTTCTTAGTAAAATTCCATCAATTTGTGGCATATTAACTATTTTCAGTTGAGTATACACGCTCAAACATGCCACAAATTCCACTTAAATCAAAATTGATAATAGCCGGTACGCTACAAAGTCAGTGTTTTTATGTATATTAATAATATTTTACAAGTTAAACCCTTTTAAAACTGTTCACAATATCCTATTTTTGGTGGGTAGGGGAAAGATTTAGTGGTGGCAAACCTACCAAACTTTTTTTTTTTGAAGATGAAGTTTTGAAAACATGTTCCACAAACAGCAGCCTACATTTCCATACCAAAGAATTAAACTTTAATTAAAGAAGTAGCCCAGGCACGCCATTTTAAGACGCACAAAAAGCTGAAACTCGAAATTACGGCTGTTAGACATGAAAACTGACTAAATTAGTCAAAACCGACTTAAAAGCATATGCAGTGTCTGTTTCAGAGCTCTGCTTACTAGTTTTCATCTGAAATTCGACTTTAAGTACGAATCCAAGAGAGATCGATTTATCCCATTTAGCTCTCTTTAGGTTACATTGCACCATTGATTTTCCTTCTTTGTTTTATATAGGACGAATGTATATCAAGAGATAAAAAATGCGCATTTTTCTCCCTAGAAAATTTTAAAACACATATCAATCAAACGATCGAGCGTCCGCCAATATAAAAATGCAATAAAAACAGGGGGTCATGTATCATGTAAGAACAAGACAATCTGTTGAATGTCGTCGCGTTCTATTTTGACACGTCACAGATAGATTTACCCCATTTCTACTTTCGCTTTACTGTCTATGTCAATTATAATTAAATATCTCAAACAAACACTAATCAATGTTCACAATACATCATTTGACTGAATTATAGGTAATAATAACAAAAAGCAATCAAAAGTATGCATTTTGCATCACTAGTAAGGCAGTCAAACGTTTTTATTAGGCACTATTTGACTATACACCACGGAAGCACAAATGCAATGGTGCAATTTAACTTCCAGTGTAGACTCTTTCTGGTATTCTGGTATCTGCTGGGTCCAGTGTAGACTCATTCTGGTATCTGCTGGGTCCAGTGTAGACTCATTCTGGTATCTGCTGGGTCCAGTTTAGACTCATTCTGGTGTCTGCTGGGTCCAGTTTAGACTCTTTCTGGTATCTGCTGGGTCCAGTGTAGACTCATTCGGGTATCTGCTGGGTCCAGTGTAGACTCATTCTGGTATCTGCTGGGTCCAGTGTAGACTCATTCTGGTATCTGCTGGGTCCAGTGTAGACTCATTCTGGTATTTGCTGGGTCCAGTGTAGACTCATTCTGGTATCTGCTGGGTAGACTCATTCTGGTATTTGCTGGGTCCAGTGTAGACTCATTCTGGTATTCTGGTTTCTTCTGGGTCCAGTGTAGACTCATTCTGGTATTGCTGGGTCTGCTCGCGGACTATTTGGAGAGCATCCAACATTTTTACCAATCTTCTTGTTTGAAATATTTCCATTTAAAAACAAATTAACGTGGAACTAAACTTATTTTTGTGTCGCCTGAGTAGCATGGCAGACACTTAGGGATCACTTTGTCTGTTATCCGTGGGTGTTTGTCATCCCTCCGTCACACTTTAACCTGCAACCTAACCTTGGCCATAACTTGAAAAGTACTTGACCAGTGTTCATGGAACTTCACACATATCTTCCTCTCAACCTAAGGAATGCTGTTACGTCATGTCCAATAACTCTGACTTTCATTTCGGCAGAGTTATGCCTCCTTTTCATAAACTTTGATCTGCAATCTAAACTAGCTCATAACTTTGCTAAATATTGACTTATGGTCATGAAACTTCATTATCAATTATCCAATGCAGATTTATGCCACGTTTCATAAACTTTAATACTTTAAAAATATCTGCTCCGTAATTAATGAAAGATTGCACCACATGTCTTCAAACTTTATGGTGAGATTGTCCTTTTTGAAATAAGCACACAGCAGGTGACAAAAGTGTTCCATCGAACACCCTACTAGTTTATTTCTAAGTCATCAGTGCTAAGTTAAGCATTTGGTAAAAAACAAGGGAAAATACAAGCTCAAAATCACATTTAATTAATACAAGCTGGTTTAAAGGGACACACGGCAATCTTAAAAACTCACGGCGTCCGCTAGTTTTTTCTACATAACTTGCATGTATTAATTATAAGAATAGTATTAAGCAGATTGTTTTTGCATATTATTAATTGTTTTTTTGATATTATTGCACCAGTAATGTATTAAAACTTGTAGTATAATAAGACGAAATAGTGAATATTTAAAATTTTGATTTATTTAAATGTGACCAGGGTAAAAGTAAAAATGATATTGGATATATAAATCGAGACACCCATTTCATACACTTTAAAGTAAAATGGGGGGACTGGATTAATAAATTAAGATGCTAATTTTAATGCTTAATATTAAATTCAAGATTGCCGTATGTCCCTTTAAGAGTGCTGGTAGATAAAGTGAGCACTCAGAGCTGTAGAAATTTTAGACTGTAGTGAGTGTTTAATCGTCAGATTCAAAATGAATGAGTAAAAGTAACTTGTTTAGAGTTAACAGTTTCTTTAAATAGTTCGTGCAAAATGGATCTGAATGAATACGTTTTAAAAGAAACAACTATTCTGATTAAATTAAGTAAAAACAAAAGAACCACCGTATGACCTTAATATTAGACACATGCTTAGGACAATTTTTATCATCTTAATATGGAATAGACAATACATACAAGTATAATACTCATGATTTTTAAAAGTTACGAGTATTTATAGCAAGTTGATGAGTAATGAGACTCACAGTTTTTAGAATTTGAGGGTTTTCGAAGGAAAGTATGAGTAAAATACTCCAAAAATCAGCTTACATACAGCTCTGAGCACTGCGCATGTCTTTAGGACCGCCGTCTGCATACAAAAATAGTGACTGGAGAATGTCATAAAGCTTTGAATGGTGCTTTATGTCATTTTTAGCACATATTTTAGACAATATATGACAGTTGTATTTTTTGTGGTAGAAGCAGACCACTCCAGTTTCCTGGGTAGAACCAGTACTGTATACTTCCAGCCACACTTTCTCAAGTGACAAGTCAAACTCCCAGTGGGATTCAAACCTCCAGCAGTGAGAGGCGAGAAAGTATTAGACGCAGCGTCTTTACTATCCTGGCCACGGATAATTAATATGCCAATACAGGTAATGCTCAGTTATAAATACCTGACATTCATTTGCATATTTATTACACTAGTGTATTGTAATATAAATTCATGTCATGGTATAGTACACTCATTGCTGCAAGTTATAATTTATGATAGAGATTAAGATCTAGCATTCTTCAAAATTGATCAGTTGAACTGAAAAAAGCAGAAATTATAGCAAAATATAATGAAATGTTTTTTTTAACATACCGTTAACACATCATATTAGGTTTGATATATAGGGACAGCAACCTGATAGAAGATGAAGTTATAAAAAAAAAGTAAATAATACAATTATATGAGAACAGTTTTAAGTTGAGATTTTTTATAAACTTTTTATTTTATTAGAAAACATTGACATTTCAGAATATTATACATTTATATCACAATGCTGATTATGACTAATTAGACTGTTATTCATAATACATATCGAGGTGCAGAAATCAGCATTCTTCATCTTCAGGAAGGTGTGAGGGTGATGGCACGTCCCAGCGTGAAGCATGACAAACAGCGAGATGGGAAAGGAGATTATCTGGGTTACGGAAAGTACACGGTATGTCACCTTAATGAGGACCTTAATTGTCGTGAGTATACCAGACCACATTAACGCCACAATCTGATCTGAATCATTCAAATGTTTCATACTCTGATCTGAATCATTCAGATGTTTTATACTCCGATCTGAATCATTCAGATGTTTTTTACTCTTAACATTACTATGACAATTGAAATCAGTTGCATAAATACACTTGGTATTGCTCGGGGTAGATTGTCTCATTAGATATGTATCTCTAACAACTTATTTTCCTTCGTAATGGTTTTTTATTGACTTCGTAAATTTGGGTGCAACAAACTTATTGTTTTATTACCATAGTGAAACTCTTTCGGTGAACATCTGTAATAGTTTTTTTGTATTATTTTAAAAAGGATATATTTTTCGGAAGGTATTATTGACATTAATTTTAATTATATATAAAAATAATATTATTGGTATGGAAGTGATTGGGTAGTATGTTAAATAATATAGGTAATTATTTTGATAATAAAATTGGTCAGGCAAATAACTTTCCTGTATGATAATTGTAATATTTTTTTAAGTGAATTGAAATTTATGTTAAAATTATGCATATAAAAAGGAAGAGAAACACGCTAGACTGATGGGCAAATTTTAATAAATGTATATCGAAGTAAAACTAGTAAAGGGCAGTATTTTGTTTAAATCACCTGGAGTCACAGTTTTACATAGAGACATAAAAAATCTTTAAAAAAATCATCTCTGAAACTACAAGAGATCGAGGTTATTTGTTGGTATGTAGGATAAGCCTATGGTCCTTTACACAGATTGTTCAAATGGTGACCCAGGGTCACATGTTTTACAAAGACTATTAATAAAAAACTTTTAAAAAAAATAATCGTCTGAAACAAAAAGGCATAGAGCTGTCATATGTTGCATTTATCATGCACTTATGGTCCGCTACCAAGTTTGTTCAAATGGGGACCCTGGGGTAACAGTTTTACATTGTTATATAGAAACATCTTTAAAAAATCTGCTCTGAAACTACCAGAGCTAGAGGTCTCATAATATTTGTTGCATGTAAAAGGCTTTTGATTAAGTTTGTTTAAATGTACTATATGTTTGTTTAAATGTACTATATGTAAAACATGTGACCCCAGGGATGGGGCGAAATATGACCCTGGGGTCACATGTTTTACATATAGTGAACAATTGAAAACAAAAAAAAACTTCTCTGAAACCACAAGGCTTAAAACTGTCATATTTTGCATGTAGCAAATGCTTATGGTCCTCGATCAAGTTTGTTCATATGGTGACCCCAGAGTCAAATTTGGCCCCACCTCAGTATTGCTGTATTGGATTGAACCAAACAGCGCCAAATTATGGAGACTGAGAAGTGTAATAAATGTATGCTACAAGTATGTTGTATTTACTGCGTAATAACATTTTCCATATAAATCCTTACATTTGGGTGATCGTCTTCAAGCCCCAGGGCTTCTTGTTTATTAAACCAATTTTTCAGCAAAAATGGAAACAAAAACTTGTAACAAGAAATGGGAAAGTCATTTTGACTCATCTGTGTTTGCGTCCCCTGGTAAGCTTGTGTATTGGACACAACTTCACGTAATGAATTTAAAAACTTCACTTATATATTTGGCATCATTAGACAACATCATAGAGCCTAGCTGCAGGTTCTATAACTCATGTAGAGCCTAGCTGCAGGTTCTATAACTCATGTAGAGCCTAGCTGCAGGTTCTATAACTCATGTAGAGCATAGCTGCAGGTTCTATAACTCATGTAGAGCCTAGCTGCAGGTTCTATAACTCATGTAGAGCCTAGCTGCAGGTTCTATAACTCATGTAGAGCCTAGCTGCAGGTTCTATAACTCATGTAGAGCCTAGCTGCAGGTTCTATAACTCATGTAGAGCCTAGCTGCAGGTTCTATAACTCATGTAGAGCCTAGCTGCAGGTTCTATAACTCATGTAGAGCCTAGCTGCAGGTTCTATAACTCATGTAGAGCCTAGCTGCAGGTTCTATAACTCATGTAGAGCCTAGCTGCAGGTTCTATAACTCATGTAGAGCCTAGCTGCAGGTTCTATAACTCATGTAGAGCCTAGCTGCAGGTTCTATAACTCATGTAGATCCTAGCTGCAGGTTCTATAACTCATGTAGAGCCTAGCTGCAGGTTCTATAACTCATGTAGAGCCTAGCTGCAGGTTCTATAACTCATGTAGAGCCTAGCTGCAGGTTCTATAACTCATGTAGAGCCTAGCTGCAGGTTCTATAACTCATGTAGAGCCTAGCTGCAGGTTCTATAACTCATGTAGAGCCTAGCTGCAGGTTCTATAACTCATGTAGAGCCTAGCTGCAGGTTCTATAACTCATGTAGAGCCTAGCTGCAGGTTCTATAACTCATGTAGAGCCTAGCTGCAGGTTCTATAACTCATGTAGAGCCTAGCTGCAGGTTCTATAACTCATGTAGAGCCTAGCTGCAGGTTCTATAACTCATGTAGAGCCTAGCTGCAGGTTCTATAACTCATGTAGAGCCTAGCTGCAGGTTCTATAACTCATGTAGAGCCTAGCTGCAGGTTCTATAACTCATGTAGAGCCTAGCTGCAGGTTCTATAACTCATGTAGAGCCTAGCTGCAGGTTCTATAACTCATGTAGAGCCTAGCTGCAGGTTCTATAACTCATGTAGAGCCTAGCTGCAGGTTCTATAACTCATGTAGAGCCTAGCTGCAGGTTCTATAACTCATGTAGAGCCTAGCTGCAGGTTCTATAACTCATGTTTTGATTTTAACAAGATTATGGCCCCTATCATACTTAGAAATTTTGTTTAAAGTTTTGTATGAAATTAAAGCTTGTATCTTGGAAGCTACTTCTTATATTTGATGAAATTTCACATATGTATTTGCATCATTGGACAACATCAAAGAGCTAGGTTCTTAACTTACGCTTTTATTAAACAAAATTATGACCCCTTTTATTCTTAGACAAATTTGTTAAAGTTGTTTTTATATGTAAGCTTGTATCTGGAGAAACTACTTCTCCTAATGCATGGGAAGTTCACACATGTCTTTGACACCATGAGACAACATGACAAACGAGTGGTGCCTCTTGTTAAAACTCTTTTTGAAAAAGAATGTATTTTTATGTGTTTGCTATTGATTCCTAATTACCTCATATAAATGTAACCTGCCAATAACAGCTAACCCTAACCCTGGGAACTTAGTTGCTACTCCCTGTGGGTCTTTTATCCCACACACGTTTGTAATTGTTACAATGTGACAAGATCATCAGGTCATCAGGTCATTTGGTCTACTTTCATTTTTCCCCTATTATTCTACAACTTCTTGATTTGATCAGCCATATTTGATATCAAAATGTGCCAAAAAGACATCTTGCATTTCCTTCGGTCATGACTGTTTCCCATTTGTTGCAGGTATCAGCAGACATCACCCATACACTGACTGATGTCACACGAGAGGGCGGTACCCGAGTGGGTAGACAAGATGACGGAAGGGACGGTGATGAAGGATGGAAGCCACGGAGGCTGGTACAATAGCACCTATCATGGGGTGAGTTTATCTAGACTTAAATATGTGTGGCCAACCTGGCCCAGTGGATGCATGGCAGACTTTAAATTGGACCCTGGTTCAAGCCTCATCTTGCGTTTTTCTTGGGGAAGACACTTTCCCTTAGCCTTGTCCTGTGTGTAGGAGTTTATCTTTTGAGCACATTAAAGAACTACAGGATTTTATTTGATAATAAGAGTAGGGAATGTTCTCAGATTCCCATGTATCCTTCCCGTCTCTATGGGACAGCTCTAAATAACCTATAATGTGTTGATGAGCCGTTAAACAACATTCATCTTAAATACATTTTACACAGTATATGTTCATTTCACCTGCAAAAATTAGTAGTTTTTTGCCACTTGTCATTATTTTCTACCAGCTGAAACCAGGATATGGGGCTCTACCTGGCAGTTATACAAGAAATACCCTTTTTTATGCACCCGAAAGAAGACATAGTAATCGTTTGTCTGTCCGAAACAATCCTGTTTCAGCCAGAACTTTGGAAGTTCAGACGGAAATTGTAGGAAACTTTACAAAAATGGTAGTCACAATGAGAAGGCATGTCGCGAGCAAGAATCTGATCCATATCTCAAAGGTTAAGGGCACACTTGGAGGTCAAAGGTCAAAAAACCTTTTCGGGGGGTATTTTCTTACCTATTGTGACATTTCTTTTTTTACAATAGCACAGATCAAGATTGCTTAAAATTGCTAAAGATAGATTTCATTCGTACAAATATGTATCATTGTCCGAAAACAGATCGGGAACCTATTGAAGTTATTGTGCTTTTATTGTTCAATGGCACAATATTTTTGTGAAATTTATTGTGTGACGTCAGTATCGAGCTGTGCTATTGAATTTATTGTGTGATTTGTAAAATTTCTTTTCTGTCATTACTCATGTATGATGTTTTAAGTAATTTCAAATTACACCTCTATAGATAATAAAAATGTATCACCAGGCATTGAATAGGACCTAAATGACTTTCAACCCCCCAGTGGCCTTTTTTGCCACTCACCGATCCAAGGCGGTAGGCCTATTGTCAACCCTTTTGTGTTAGTGATGTCTAATTTGGCATTTTGTTCATCTTTAAATTTGTTCTTTGTTTCTGTGTGTGTTTGTGGTTGACTGTTGCCCTTGAATCCTACTTTTCCTGTTCGATTTTTATATCCATGTTTCCTTAATGCATTAACAACCGTATGGTGATTACGGACGTCACCTGATGTCTCACAACTGGAGGCATACTCAGTTGCCTAATATTGTATCTAATCAGCTTTCGAAAATTCAAATTAAAAGCAAAACGTGCTGTTTTCACATACCGATATACAGAAAGTTATAATATGTTATGGATGTGCATTCTTCAGCAGTTAGTCTTATAAATTTATAAGTTGTTGACCTTTGATCTGTGGGGTCCAGTGACCATCACTCTGATATTCAGCACTGATATGGACACACTCCTGGTGTATCAATATTTATCTGTCATTCACCTTTCTGACAGTCATAATGCGATATTTATCTGTCATTCACCTTTCTCACAGTCACAATGCATTTCAGAAAGGCTTTAATAATTATAACTAGAACGAATTTGACGGCATGTCCGTCGTAAAATACCCACGTTTCATTCAAACAGGTCATTTTCCCCGCGCCCTACCTACCCCCTCCCCCTCCCCCTCCCCCACCCACCACACACACACACACACACACACACACACACACACACACACACACACACACACACACACAGATCCTCACAGTATATACAATGTAATCCCTTCATCAAAATGTTCATTTGAGTAATTTTTAAATAAATTGAACCCCTGTTACCCTCCAATCACCACCCACCACTTCCAACCCGAACCCCAGGGAAGACGTCCGAGTTTTAAATAATAAATCATTTGACATGCTGTGTATCTCTTTATTAGATGACTATTATACCAATTAATGTGCAAAAGTATGAAAAAATGACACCGTAATTGCATTATTAGTGTATTTGAAGCCCCTTCCTCCAGGCCCAACTATAACATAGGAGGAAACAACTGTATACAGTGTTATCCCATTATCATGTTTCATTGAGACATAATAATATAAAATAAAAAAATCCAAATCCAAATCCCCCCCTCACCACTGGGCCCCCAGGCAGATGGTCCGAGTTCGATATAATAAAAATAATAAAACCATTTAATATGCTGCTTATCTTTTATAGACGTTTACATACACCAAGTTATGTGCAGGAATATGGAAAAAAGACAGTGTAATTGAATTTTTAGTGTATTTGACCTTTTGATCCCCATGAGGGACCCTGGGTGCAGAGCCATCATCATAATGTTTCATTTGAGACATAATTCCAAAAAAAAAAAATGAAAAAAAGGACCACAAATCCCGCCCGCCCCACCCACCCTGGGCCCCAGGGCAGACGTTCGAGTTTGCGAAATATAAAAATCGTTTGATATGTTGTTTATCTTTTATAGACGATTACATATACCAAGTTATGTGCAAAAATATGAAAAAATGACAGTGTAATTGAATTTTTAGTTAATTTGACCTTTTGACCCCCCCTGAGGGCCTCTGGGCTCGGAGCCAAAAATAGTAGTGCTCTTGCACGCCATCATCATATGGTGATTTCATCCCCTAAGTTTGGTTGAATTCCGTTCAGCGGTTTAGGAGGAGATGCCATAACAGACAGACGGACGGACAGACAGACGGACAACGGAGGCGATTTTAATATATCCTGTTTTTTTCAAAAACGTGGGTATAATCAGGTCTTTTTGAGTAAGATTAATGATTGAAATTGTAAGGATGATGACAATGATGATGATGATGATGATTGTGATGATGATGATGATGATGATGATGATGATGATGATGATGATGATGATAAAGGTAATGATGATGATGATGATGATGATGGTGATGATGATGATGATGATGATGATGGTAATGATGATGATGATGATTGTGATTGTAATGATGATGATGATGATGATGATGATGATGATGATGATGATGATGATGATGATAAAGGTAATGATGATGATGATGATGGTGATGATGATGGTGATGATATTGGTAATGATAATGATGATGATGATGATGATGATGATGATGATGATGATGATGATGATGATGATGACAATGGTGATGATGATGATTGTGATGATGATAAAGGTAATGATGATGATGATGATGATGATGATGATGATGATGATGATGATGATGATGATGATGGTAATGATAATGATGATTGTGATGATGATGATGATGATGATGATGATTGTGATGATGATGATGATGGTGATGATGATAAAGGTAATGATGATGATGATGATGATGGTAATGGTGATGGTGATGATGTTGATGGTGAAGGTGATGGTGATGGTGATGATGATGATGATGATGATGATGATGGTGACGGTGATGATGATGGTAATGATGGTGGGAATGGTAATGATGATGATGATGATGATGATGATGATGATGATGATAGTGTTAAGGCGCATTGATACGGCAATGGCTTTCTGCTTACGTGGCGTCGAAAGAGCAAACATATTTAACATTCTATTCATTCATTGAACTAAAACTTATATGTTTACCTATATTGTTCTCACTGCTGTTGGTTTAAATCCCACTGGGAGCTCAACTTGTCAGTTTAGAAAGTGTCGATTCTTACGGATGGCGGGAGGTATACAGTACTGATTCTACCCAGGAAAAATAAGGTGGTCTGCCTCTACCTCAAAAAAATGTAACGTCATATATAGCCTAACATGTGCTAAAAATGACGTAAAACACCATGCAAACAAATATCATGTTAGAAATGTATACTTTACTTAATTACAGACAAGACCTTATAATGTAAGTTTATCAGCTTCTTAGGCCCAGTACGTATGTGTTTATCGATCATTTCTGATCATCGCGGTGTCTTGTTTCCAGGAAAGGTTCAGCGAGATCTTTAATGTAAATATATCAATATTATATATCAAAAACATCTGATAACAACATATTGGAATATTAGTAATAGATATAATTATTATATATCATAAAATATAAACGTTTTCATTTGTCTAGAAGCAGTCACGTGTGATTAAATAGTTTTGACCATTCTCATTGGAAATATGCCAACCGTTCAATAGTTCATCACGTGACCGTGCAGTAGTAAATTTAGTGTGCAATATTACATCTTTGTTGTTGACGCGCTTTTTTTAAAAAACAGCAAAGCGTCACATGACATTAGTAAAAAATCAAAACTGTTATATTTTATGATATATAATAAAACAACTATTTAATGCCTGAGGAGTCAATGAATTAGAACTATTTATCCTCGGGAGTGACTACTGACCCTTGAAGGATACTATTGCACGAGGCGGCACGCCGAGTGCAATAGTATCCTTCAAAGGTCAGTAGTCACTCCCTCTGATAAATAGTTGTAATCATTGACTTCTAAGGAATTAAATAGTTGTATAGAGTATTGTTCTCATCAAGATAATTAATTGAAACATAGAGATGGATGTAGATGTGACCATACACTGTTTGTTTTGAAATATGTCCAGTTCATCTGTCCAACATGTCCAAAGATACTTCAATTTCCGATAACTGGTAGTTAGAGTACACCAGTCATTCTGACAGGTGTTATTTTCAATTAAATCATTTACTGTGCAAATACAAAGGAAATGTCGGCGACAATGCTACAATTCAAAACAATTGATAAATTGCACAAATAACATACTTGATTTAAGTAATAGAGTCTGGTCTCAGTGAGTTGGTTTATTTAAACACTGAGATGGGCGTAGCCCTTAGAGTTTTTTAAAAAAACATATTTTTACCTTGTATAGTACACAGTTTTTTAGCTCTACTGATCAGAGATCAGCAGAGCTTATGCCGTGGTGCGGCGTCCGTCGTCTGTCCATCCGTCTGTCCGTCTGTCCGTCCGTTAACTTTTATTTGTAGCGACTACTCCTCTGAAACTACTAGATGGATATTCATAAAACTTTACAGAAATGTTGCCCATGAAGTCTAGTTGATCCTAGCAAAAATTCATGTTGATGTGAAATCCAAGATGGCCGCCAAAGCTAAAAATAGATTTTTTAAATTCAAGTTTGTAGCGACTACTTCTTGAAAACTATAAGTGATATTGATATGGGACTTTTTCTAAAATGATCAGCATGACATGATGTTGGTCCTTGTCGAAAATCGTTTTGATTTGACGTTAAACATGGCTGCCAGCGGCCATCTTTGTTTACATAGAGTTATATAATGAAAACTTGTAGCGACTACTCCTCTGAAACTACTTGACGGATTTTCATGAAACTTCACAGGAATGTTGCTCTTGATGTCTAAATGATCCTAGCAAAATTTCAGGTCGGCCGGAAATTCAAGATGGCCGCCACGGCTAAAAATAAATTTTCAAAATACAAGTTTGTAGCGACTACTTCTTGAAAACTATAAGTGATATTGATATGGGACTTTTTCTAAAATGATCAGCATGACATGATGTTGGTCCTTATCAAAAATCGTTTTGATTCGACGTTAAACGTGGCTGCCAGCGGCCATCTTTGTTTACATAGAGTTATATTGTAAAAACTTGTAGCGACTACTCCTCTGAAACTACTTGGCGGATTTTCATGAAACTTTACAGGAATGTTGCTCTTAATGTCTCATTGATCCTAGCAAAATTTCAGATCGGCCAGAAATTCAAGATGGCTGCCACAGTTAAAAATGAATTTTTAAAAAATAAGTTTGTAGCGACTACTTCTTGAAAACTATAAGTGATATTGATATGGGGCTTTTTCTAAAATGATCAGCATGACATGATGGTTATCCGAGTCGAACATTATTTTGATTGACATTTAACATGGCTGCCAGTGGCCATCTTTGTTTACATAGAGTTATATAATGAAAACTTGTAGCGACTACTCCTCTGAAACTACTTGACGGATTTTCATGAAACTTCACAGAAATGTTGCTCTTGATGTCTTATTGATCCTAGCAAAATTTCAGGTCGGCCGGAAATTCAAGATGGCCGCCATGGCTAAAAATAGATTTTCAAAATACAAGTTTGTAGCGACTACTTCTTGAAAACTATAAGTGATATTGATATGGGACTTTTTCTAAAATGATCAGCATGACATGATGGTTAATCAAGTCGAACATTATTTTGATTCGACGTTAAACATGGCTGCCAGTGGCCATGTTTGTTTACATAGAGTTATATAATGAAAACTTGTAGCGACTACTCCTCTGAAACTACTTGACGGATTTTCATAAAACTTCACAGGAATGTTGCTCTTGATGTCTAATTGATCCTAGCAAAATTTCAGGTCGGCCGGAAATTCAAGATGGCCACCATGGCTAAAAATAGATTTTCAAAATACAACTTTGTAGCGACTACTTCTTGAAAACTATAAGTGATATTGATATGGGACTTTTTCTAAAATGATCAGCATGACATGATGGTTATTCAAGTCGAACATTATTTTGAGCTCTACTGATCAAAGATCAGCAGAGCTTATGCCGTGGTGCGGCGTCCGTCGTTCGTCCGTCCGTCCGTCCGCCTGTCCGTCCGTCTGTCTGTCCGTCCGTCCGTTAACTTTTATTTGTAGCGACTACTCCTCTGAAACTACTAGATGGATATTCACAAAACTTTACAGAAATGTTGCCCATGAAGTCTAGTTGATCCTAGCAAAAGTTCATGTTGATGTGAAATCCAAGATGGCCGCCAAAGCTAAAAATAGATTTTTTAAATTCAAGTTTGTAGCGACTACTTCTTGAAAACTATAAGTGATATTGATATGGGACTTTTTCTAAAATGATCAGCATGACATGATGTTGGTCCTTGTCGAAAATCGTTTTGATTTGACGTTAAACATGGCTGCCAGCGGCCATCTTTGTTTACATAGAGTTATATAATGAAAACTTGTAGCGACTACTCCTCTGAAACTACTTGACGGATTTTCATGAAACTTCACAGGAATGTTGCTCTTGATGTCTAAATGATCTTAGCCAAATTTCAGGTCGGCCGGAAATTCAAGATGGCCGCCACGGCTAAAAATAATTTTTCAAAATACAAGTTTGTAGCGACTCCTTCTTGAAAACTATAAGTGATATTGATATGGGACTTTTTCTAAAATGATCAGCATGACATGATGTTGGTCCTTATCAAAAATCGTTTTGATTCGACGTTAAATATGGCTGCCAGTGGCCATCTTTGTTTACATAGAGTTATATAGTAAAAACTTGTAGCGACTACTCCTCTGAAACTACTTGGCGGATTTTCATGAAACTTTACAGGAATGTTGCTCTTAATGTTAATTGATCCTAGCAAAATTTCAGGTCGGCCGGAAATTCAAGATGGCCGCCATGGCTAAAAATAGATTTTCAAAATACAAGTTTGTAGCGAGTACTTCTTGAAAACTATAAGTGATATTGATATGGGACTTTTTCTAAAATGATCAGCATGACATGATGGTTATCCGAGTCGAACATTATTTTGATTCGACATTAAACATGGCTGCCAGTGGCCATCTTTGTTTACATAGTTATATAATGAAAACTTGTAGCGACTACTTCTCTGAAACTACTTGACGGATTTTCATGAAACTTCACAGAAATGTTGCTCTTGATGTCTAATTGATCCTAGCAAAATTTCAGGTCGGCTGGAAATTCAAGATGGCCGCCATGGCTAAAAATAGATTTTCAAAATGCAAGTTTGTAGCGACTACTTCTTGAAAACTATAAGTGATATTGATATGGGACTTTTTCTAAGATGATCAGCATTACATGATGTTGGTCCTTGTCAAAAATCATTTTGATTAGATGTTAAACATGGCTGTCAGCGGCCATCTTTGTTTACATAGAATTATATAATGAAAACTTGTAGCGACTACTCCTTTGAAACTACTTGACGGATTTTCATGAACTTCACAGGAATGTTGCTCTTGATGTCTAATTGATCCTAGCAAAACATCAGGTCGGCCGGAAATTCAAGATGGCCGCCACGGCTAAAAATAAATTTTCAAAAAACAAGTTTGTAGTGACTACTTCCTGAAATCAAAATCAATCAGTAGAGCTTCAAGGTCATTGACCTCTTGTTTTATTTCTTTTGCGGTTTCCGAAAGCTGGGTGCATACAATACAAGGAAACAATACAAAAACCCTTTTTTCTTGCATTTTATATGCAGAAAATTGATGTCAGTCTGGAGAAAAATGCTGATAAAAACATTTTGGATAAACAGACCGACATTTGTGAATGCCGATAATACTTTATTTTTCGTGATTTACTCGCTTTATACAAGTAATTTATTGACTTAATTCGACTTAGAAACGAATCAAGTTTATTATAAAGCTTGTTTTTATATACATGTTTGCATATTTGTTGTAGAATTTCAATAAATGAGTGAACAATTCGGCCCTTGAGCATAGACTTTATTTAATGTCTATATAATTGCATCGCGACAAACAAGCTTTTTGCCACAATTAACTTTGTTGTACCGTATTATTCTGCTGGCTGTGTTTTTAATTATCGTGATGCAATTAGAAAAAATATGTTTTAACCTTTTATTTTCGGCAAAGGAAAACTAATATTTTGATGCGCATTATACACGGAAACAATTTTTTTTACCCAAGTTTGACCTCTAAGAGTGGTGCGCACTATACATGGAAAAATAGGTAACCAACCAGCTGAGACAGACTCTTATCTGTTTTGTAGTATGATGTACTTAGTGACCCTGTCCATACTCTAATTTCCATTTACCGGACATTAGAGTATGGTAAAGCGCTGCCCCTTTGTTTATCCTGAATTAAACGATTTAATGCTATGCATCCATCAAAGACAATTTTACCGACCATATTATGATTATTTTTTTATTTTTTTAAACAAAAAATTTTCAAACAGTAATTATCCAAGGTTGATCAACGTGTAACTACTTCAATATGGAGCCTTAGGTAACGTTGTTAAAGCCACAAACAGAGGCGTTGTCTGTTATGATTCAATTAAATCACGGCAAAAATAGGTGTTTGATTTGAAGTTATAGCCTATAGGGATTATGGCTTTTAAATGATCCTTTATCTTAAATATATCAGTCCTCAACTGTCGTAGATGGTCTTTGTTTTAATGGTTTGGATGATGCAAGTGTTGATAACTACATACTTCTTGTTGTTTTTTTACTTATTTATTGGAAAATTCAGTTTGATATTTTACGTCGTTTTTATCACATGTTCGGCCATATATGACGGTCGATTTTTTTGTGGTAGAGGCAGACCGCCCCATTTCTCCTGGGTAGAACCAGTACTGTATACTTCCAGCCATCTGTAGGAATCAACACTTTCTCATTTGGCCGGTCGAGCTCCCATTGGTTTTGAAAATCGCGGCGGTGAACGCCGAGAAAGTTTTAAACGCGGAGGAAAGGTCAAAAGACTACACTTCCTTATTAACCAGGCTTTATTAAAAAATGCTTAAAAACAAGAAATATTTGTAAGAAACGGATTGATTCATTGAATTTTAATTATACCCATGCAAAGAAAAGTTTAGTGGAGTATACTGGATACAGTCCGTCTCCACTTTCATCCGTCCCTACGTCCGGCGGGCCGTCTGTAGGCTGTCCATGATGAGAGGAAAACCCTAATAGATTTTAAAGTCCAAGTTTTCATCCAATTTTCTTGAAACTTTATAGGAAGTATCGGTATGTTGTCTAGTAGTGCATGTTTTGAGGGCATTTTGGTGAATGATTTTTAGCAAAGTTAAGAACTTCAAAGTTTTTCACTCAACTTCTACCTTTTTTTTCCGAATTTCATGAAGTTTGGTAGGACATATCAGTACGATGTCTAGTAGCGCGTACTGTGAAGGCATTCCAGTTGAATATCTTTTGGCAGTGTTATGCGACTGAAGTTTTTCAAGTGTAGTGCCTTTCTGCCTAACTCTCCACCATTTCCAATTTTCATGAAACTTGGTAGGACATATCAGTATGTTGTCCAGTAGTGCATACTGTCAGGGAATTCTGGTTGAATGATTATTGGAGGAATTACAGGACTTTAAAGTTTTTCAGATGTAAAGCGCTCACATAAATTTATTCCTTTTACAAAAAACTTCTTAGGCAGCTAGAGGATAAGGCTGTTGTCGACTGCTTGTTATATCTGCTTGAATGATCAGTTTACCAGATCTGTAGGTAAACTGAGTATTTGGGTAATTTACTCATACTCTTTTTAACAAATTACCTCAGTTTTTTTAAAATTGTGAGTATTTACTCATCAACTTTCTACAAATACTCTCAACTTTTAAAAATCAAGAGTATTATATGTGTATGTATGGTCCTGTGGAACACTGTTTATATTTGCTTGATGAAAATTGTTCTAAGCGTGTGTCTAATATTAAGAACAAAGGCCATACAGTGTTTCGTTTTACTTAGCATCCATTTAATCAGAATGGTTGTTTCTTTTAAAATGTGTTAAATGGAATTGCATCCATGTTGGTAGCATGAACTATTTAAAAATGTTTTTTACTCTGAACGTGTTCCTTGTTACTCGTTCATTTTTAATCTGATGAGTAAATACTCAGTCAAACATTCTCTACAGCTCTGGTTTAGGCTGACCATAAAAAATTGTTGGTTTGCTGTTTCCCTACCTACCCACCAAATAGGGCCCTATCCAAAACTTTTTATAGCAATTCTTTAACAATATTTTATTTTTTAATACTGTTTTTAGTATATTTTTCCTTAATTTCTTATGTTTTTTTTACTGTCTTTGGCAAAAAAAAAATCACCTACCTACCTACCCACTTATAAAATCCTGGGTCGGGAAACAGCAAACAAATATATTTTTAAGGATGGCCTTACTTTTTGCTTCTACTGTAATTACTTATCATTCTATTTTTGCCATATAGAATAGATGATTTATTTGGTTTGCCATATAGAATAGATAATTTATGTGGTTTGCCATATAGAATAGATAATTAATTTGGTTTGCCATATAGAATAGATAATTTATGTGGTTTACCATATAGAATAGATAATTAATTTGGTTTGCCATATAGAATAGATAATTTATGTGGTTTGCCATATAGAATAGATAATTAATTTGGTTTGCCATATAGAATAGATAATTTATGTGGTTTACCATATAGAATAGATAATTAATTTGGTTTGCCATATAGAATAGATAATTTATGTGGTTTGCCATATAGAATAGATAATTAATTTGGTTTGCCATATAGAATAGATAATTTATGTGGTTTGCCATATAGAATAGATAATTTATTTGGTTTACAATAAAGAATAGATAAGTTATTTGGTTTGCCATATAGAATAGATAATTAATTTGGTTTGCCATATAGAATAGATAATTAATTTGGTTTGCCATTCAGAATAGATAATTTATGTGGTTTGCCATATAGAATAGATAATTTATTTGGTTTGCCATATAGTATAGATGATTTATTTGGTTTGCCATATAGAATAGAAGATTTATTTGGTTTGCCATATAGAATAGAGGATTTATTTGGTTTGCCATATAGAATAGATGACATCTTTGTTTTGCCTTTAGATGATATTTTTCCATATAGAATAGATGATTTATTTGGTTTGCCATATAGAATAGATAATTTATTTGGTTTACCATATAGAATAGATAATTTATTTGGTTTGCCATATAGAATAGATAATTAATTTGGTTTGCCATATAGAATAGATAATTATTTGGTTTACCATATAGAATAGATGATTTATTTGGTTTGCCATATAGAATAGAAGATTCATTTGGTTTGCCATATAGAATAGATGATTTATTTGGTTTGCCATATAGAATAGATGAAATCTTTGTTTTGCCTTTAGATGATATTTTTCCATATAGAATAGATGATTGATTGTTTTTTTGCCATATAGAATAGATGATATTTTTTTGCCGTCTGGAATAGATGATATATATATTTTACCATGTGATGAATTATTTATTTTGCCATATAGAATAGATGATTTATTTGGTTTGCCATATAGAATAGATAATTTATGTGGTTTGCCATATAGAATAGATAATTTATTTGGTTTACCATATAGAATAGATAATTTATTTGGTTTGCCATATAGAATAGATAATTAATTTGGTTTGCCATATAGAATAGATAATTTATTTGGTTTACCATATAGAATAGATGATTTATTTGGTTTGCCATATAGAATAGAAGATTTATTTGGTTTGCCATATAGAATAGATGATTTATTTGGTTTGCCATATAGAATAGATGAAATCTTTGTTTTGCCTTTAGATGATATTTTTCCATATAGAATAGATGATTGATTGTTTTTTTGCCATATAGAATAGATGATATATTTTAGAATGGAAGATTTATTTGTTTTGCCATATAGAATAGATGATTTTTTAATTAATACCGGTAGATGATATGTTTTGTGCCTTATAGAATAGATGATATATTTTTTGGTATACCAGTAGATGATATTTTTTGTGCCATATAGAATAGATGATATATATGTTTTGCCATATAGAATGGATAATACATTTTTTGTCATTTCCTCATGACTGTATAATAGTTCTGAAGAATTAGCATGCAATTGTCATGTGTAATATGTACTTTACAGTTTCCAGTTTCGTGAAACAGTTATGAAATAAATTAAACTTTGCCTTTGCATTCGAATTACAAAAATGAGATATAGGGTCCTATAGAAACCACAGCATCCGAACGCAATTCGGTGGTGGTGAAGACAGGGTCTCGCCTAAAACAAACTACTTTTTTGCAAGTTCAAATATGTTAATCTTTTATTTTCTTTAACTTTCAAACCATGTATACATATTAATTGCATAAATAATTAAATATGTGTTTTAAAAAATAAGTATGCAAATCCTGTTACATGTTAAATTTGCTTTTAAAAATGTTCTTCTAAACCTTAAATTTTAAAAATCTCAGGATTTTGTGTTCAAAATATTATTACCTGCTTATCTTGTATCAGACATCTCTTGTCTGGAATATTGCTGTTCTTCTTTTAACTGGTAGGTGACAGTATGTTATCATTGCTTTTGACCTTTGGCTAAGTTAATTTTAAAAAAACTTTATACAAATAAATCTAAACAAAACTCACTGTGGTTTATATAGGAGTGGTTTGGAGTGGTTTTCACTCCTATTATATACTCAGCTGCATTGCAAAAGAAAGTTTAGATTTAATTGCATAAAGTTTTTTTATAATTAAATTGACAAATTTCAAAATGAATATGCCATGTTTGGTACCAAAGTTTATATCATTCCATTGCCAATATCATGTTGTCATTTGTTTTTCAATAGGTCGAATCATAAAGGGACTGTCTCTTGATAAAAAGGATAGGGTGTAAAGTAACATTTTCAAAGTGTCCAGTTTCTTTTGCAACTGAGTATATAATAACACAGATCTGCATATTACTCACTTTGTTCACATCTTCAGCATGATCCAAGGAAAGGTCCATAACTCTCTGAATCATATTTTTTTTAATGATTTCCCTTTGAAAAATGATTAACCTGGAACGTAACCTTGCCTTTTACAAATGGTTGGGAATAACAACTTTCAAAGTATTAGGTCTGCAACAATGAAACGACGCGTGTATATGCCCCCTCTAGGCTCTTGTTGCAGGGCTTTTTTCGAGAAAAATTGGGGAAATGCCTAGGCCTGTTGATTTTGGGAAAAAGAAGCGAGAGATTGTTAATAATTGGGAAAAAATAGCGTGATATTTTGCTCTTTAGGGAAATGTTTTTTAAGAGGAAAACTTTCATTAAAATGTATGTTTTAGGTATAATATTCAATCAGATATTGAATTTAGCAATGATTTTAACATACAACAGAAAGTCTATGACTTTCTAAAAAAAAATAATTTAGATTGGGCATTTTTTCTCTCCAAAATATAGAGTTTTTGCAATTAAATAGGTTAAAAAATCCCTGTATTGGCACTGGAAATGGGGCCGAATTTCAAAAAGGAACACTGGCATCTACAAATATATCTGCACCATGTCAGGGGATAGATCATCAATGTGTTTATCCCATCATTTCAGGCCCCAGTGCGTTACCATGGTAACACTGAAGGGTTTGGTTATGCCTATGGCAATGGTCACCATGACACGGACAGGTACTCCGTGCGATCGTCACACTCCAGTAGATATCGTCGACGCTCGTTGTGCTGTCTGCTCTGGATACTTCTCATAGGGGCACTACTTATAGCGATCGGCGTGGGCGTCATGATCTACTATCTCATGTTGAGAGGTAAGACTTTGGAATGCTTAAAGTTAATTGCTATCCTGCCAACAACATAATTCATTTTACGCATATTCAATCAGGGGTATTTTAAGAACCTGTGAAAAATTCTATACTTTTGGTTTAAAGACACTAACCCGCCAACTAACCTGCCAAATAACAACACAATTACACTACAAAACAATTCATCAAAACTCTATCTAGTTGTTCAGGTCATATAATAATGTATATATGCTGATTAAATGCATTTATCCAAGGTTAATTCATGGGTTCTTAAATACCCGTGATTGAATATGTGTAAAATGAATTATGAGGTGGTAACTTAATTTGATGACCCAGTATTAGGATTTGGCCTGGCTGGTTAAAGAAACTAACCCGCCAAATAAGGGCAAAATTATAATACGAAACTGTTAATAAAAACTATCCAGGTGTTCAGGTCATATAATAGTGTATATATGCTGATTTAAAGTATAGGTTTATTCTTGGGTACTTAGAATACCCGAGGCTGATTATGCTTGAATGAATTATGAGTTGGTAACTCTTAATTCGATGCTCAAGTTATGGGGTTTAGCCTGGCTGGTTAAAGCTGTTTATATTGTGGATTCTCAAAATATGTAACTTATATATATATACCTCGAGTTGTTGGCGGGATAGCTACTTTAAAGCCTTTTTCAATGTGTCTGTAGAGTTTGGATTCTCAATATATACACCTCGTCGTCAGTAGGTTTAGAAACGGCTAACATCTGCTGGCCGTATTCAGCTGTTGTTGTATTCAGCTGTTGTTGGCCGTATTCAGCTGTTGTTGCCCGTATTCAGCTGTTGTTGGCGGGATAGCTATTTTAAACATATTTGATTTCATAAGCATGATAAGCATACAACATAATATTATAGTTGTTTATAATAGAACTTTTAATCGGCACATTTGCATTATTATATGACCTGAACACCAGGATAGTGTTTTGATGAACGGTTCTGTAGTGTTAATTTTTGCCATTATTTGGTGGGTTAGTTCCTTTAAAAATGAAAAAGATAATTCTTTTTTATTAATATAATCAACTGAAAAATGAAGGAGTTTCATAACCATGAATATATAAAAAGTTTAGCAAGTTTTTTGGATGAAATAATACTGTATACAAGATATACTGACATTTTGGGACTTTACGGGCTTGACTCCTACGTTCATTTATTCGTTACGTCATTAAGATGTTCGACTGTTATTGATGTGTGTTTAATAAGATATTGTGTCTATAGCAGTAGTTTCTTGATTTTACAACCAAAAATGCATTATTTCCAGGGTGCAACAAAAACTTGCTAAACGTTTTTCCCTCAGTATATTTATACATGAATTAGTAATTTACACGATTATCTGGATTGTTTTCAAATACGAAACATGTTGATTATCTACAGGCCTCTAAGTATCATTGTTTTACCCCTTGAACTTCATTGGTGGCATGCTGGTTTGAGCTCGTTCGTCCGTCTGTCCGTCCAGGCATCTGTAGACCAGATTTTGTGTGTTTAACTTCTCATTCATTTTAAGGTGGATTATCTTAATATTTTGCATGCTGAATAAGTATGATGTGAAGATGTTAGCGAAGAAAAATATATTGATTTTATTATTTTTACATGAGTTATGGCCCTTTGATATATTTTTTTTAAATCTGGAAAACTATTTATTTTTTCACAATATTTTGACTACAAATCAACTACATGCATAACAATTTTCTTACCTGTATTTCAGATAGTAATGCCAAACCAAAGGAATATCGTAAGTAGCTTCTATTTTTCTCTTTCCAACTTTCATGATTATTAAGATCATTAAGTCCATTCAACAATTACTATGCATACAAATACTATTTTACAGAAGTTATTGCAAAACTGATCAAATATTGTATAAGTATGGTACATTTTAGCGACCAAAATGTTAACCAAACTCTTGATATACCCTAAACAAAGGCAGTAACTGTGGTTTGAAATTTCTATATGATAAACTAATATTATTGGGCTGAATTTTTAAAGTAGCTATCCTGCCAACAACAGCCAAATTATGTAAACATAAGGTCACCATTTCTAAACCTACTGACTACGAGGGTTCGGTGCAAAACTATTGTAACTACATATGAATAAAGAAGGAGATACACCAGTTCTGCACTGAACCCTCGATATGTAACTAACATAATTTGAGAATCCAAACTCTGTAGACACACTATAAATGGCTTTAATCGGCCTGGCCAAAGCTCAAAACCGGATCATCAAATTAAGAGTTACCGACTCATAATTCATTTTACGCATATTCAGACATGGGTATTTTAAGATGAATAAACCTATATTTTTAATCGGCACATATACATTATTATATGACCTAAATACCTGGGCAGAGTTTTGATAAATGGTTTTGTAGTATAATTTTGCCATTATTTGGCGGGTCAGTGCCTTTAAAATCTGATTTTTTGTCTTTAGTACCGTATTTGTATATATGTATAGATACAACACAAGCCAATGGATCACTGCCACTGTTAAATGTGCCTTACCAAGCTGACATGTTGAGGAATACTTCTGAACTCTTCACGAGTGTGGCTGACCCTCTCTGCACAGGGGTAATTACCTTCTTTATATTATACCATGTGCCAGTTAGTTTTGAAAGTTTTTTAATTTTGGCCTAAATTGTAAATTGCTAATGGTAAAATTTGGAGAATTTTCAAGCATTAGGATGAACGCCTAGATTATGCAGCACCGGTTCTAACCAGGTATAAGTGGGTGGTCTGCCTCCGCCACAAAACATCAACTGTCATACATAGCCTAAAATGTGCGAAACATGATGTTAAACTCAAATCAAGACAAATCAGAACAAACTGGATTTATTAATCCAGTACTTTTTTTGACCTTATACCTGCTGGCATACAATTAAATAAAAGGAAATCAAAATTTGAAGTCAATACAAGTTGTCAAGTGTCCCTTTAATCCACATTGTCAAGTGTCACTTTAATACACGTTGTCAAGTGTCCCTTTAATGCACATTGTCAAGTGTCCCTTTAATACACGTTGTCAAGTGTCCCATTATTTCACATTGTCAAGTGTCCCTTTAATCCACATTTCAAGTGTCCCTTTAATACAAGTTGTCAAGTGTCCCTTAATACAAGTTGTCAAGTGTCCTTGTCATCCACATTGTCAAGTGTCCCTTTAATACACGTCAAGTGTCCCATTATTTCACATTGTCAAGTGTCCCTTTAATCCACATTTCAAGTGTCCCTTTAATCCACATTGTCAAGTGTCCCTTTAATACAAGTTGTCAAGTTTCTCTTTAATCCATAATTGTCAAGAGTCCCTTTAATACAAGTTGTCAAGTTTCTCTTTAATCCACATTGTCAAGTTTCCTTTTAATCCACATTGTCAAGTGTCTGTTTAATCCACATTGTTAAGTGTCCCTTTAATCCACATTGTCAAGTGTCCGTTTAATTCACATTGTCAAGTGTCCCTTTAATACAAGTTGTCAAGTTTCCCTTTAATCCACATTGTCAAATGTCCCTTTAATCCACATTGTCAAGTGTCCCTTTAATACAAGTTGTCAAGTGTCCCTTTAATCCACATTGTCAAGTGTCCCTTTAATCCACATTGTCAAGTGTCACTTTAATACAAGTTGTCAAGTGTCCCTTTACTCCACATTGTCAAGTGTCCCTTTAATGCACATTGTCAAGTGTCCCTTTAATACACGTTGTCAAGTGTCCCATTATTTCACATTGTCAAGTGTCCCACATTGTCAAGTGTCCCTTTAATACAAGTTGTCAAGTTTCTCTTTAATCCACATTGTCAAGTTTCCCTTTAATCCACATTGTCAAGTGTCCCTTTAATACACGTTGTCAAGTGTCCCATTATTTCACATTGTCAAGTGTCCCTTTAATCCACATTTCAAGTGTCCCTTTAATCCACATTGTCAAGTGTCCCTTTAATACAAGTTGTCAAGTTTCTCTTTAATCCATAATTGTCAAGAGTCCCTTTAATACAAGTTGTCAAGTTTCTCTTTAATCCACATTGTCAAGTTTCCTTTTAATCCACATTGTCAAGTGTCTGTTTAATCCACATTGTTAAGTGTCCCTTTAATTCACATTGTCAAGTGTCCCTTTAATACAAGTTGTCAAGTTTCCCTTTAATCCACATTGTCAAATGTCCCTTTAATCCACATTGTCAAGTGTCCCTTTAATACAAGTTGTCAAGTGTCCCTTTAATCCACATTGTCAAGTGTCCCTTTAATCCACATTGTCAAGTGTCACTTTAATACAAGTTGTCAAGTGTCCCTTTACTCCACATTGTCAAGTGTCCCTTTAATGCACATTGTCAAGTGTCCCTTTAATACACGTTGTCAAGTGTCCCATTATTTCACATTGTCAAGTGTCCCTTTAATCCACATTTCAAGTGTCCCTTTAATCCACATTGTCAAGTGTCCCTTTAATACAAGTTGTCAAGTTTCTCTTTAATCCACATTGTCAAGTTTCCCTTTAATCCACATTGTCAAGAGTCCCTTTAATACAAGTTGTCAAGTTTCTCTTTAATCCACATTGTCAAGTTTCCCTTTAATCCACATTGTCAAGTGTCCGTTTAATCCACATTGTTAAGTGTCCCTTTAATCCACATTGTCAAGTGTCCGTTTAATTCACATTGTCAAGTGTCCCTTTAATACAAGTTGTCAAGTTTCCCTTTAATCCACATTGTCAAATGTCCCTTTAATCCACATTGTCAAGTGTCCCTTTAATACAAGTTGTCAAGTGTCCCTTTAATCCACATTGTCAAGTGTCCCTTTAATACAAGTTGTCAAGTGTCCCTTTAATACACGTTGTCAAGTGTCCCATTATTTCACATTGTCAAGTGTCCCTTTAATCCACATTGTCAAATGTCCCTTTAATCCACATTGTTAGTGTCCCTTTAATACAAGTTGTCAAGTGTCCTTTTAATACAAGTTGTCAAATGTCCGTTTAATCCACATTGTCAAGTGTCCCTTTAATACAAGTTGTCAAGTGTCCCTTTAATCCACATTGTCAAGTGTCCCTTTAATACACGTTGTCAAGTGTCCCATTATTTCACATTGTCAAGTGTCCCTTTAATCCACATTGTCAAATGTCCCTTTAATCCACATTGTTAGTGTCCCTTTAATACAAGTTGTCAAGTGTCCTTTTAATACAAGTTGTCAAATGTCCCTTTAATCCACATTGTCAAGTGTCCCTTTAATACAAGTTGTCAAGTGTCCCTTTAATCCACATTGTCAAATGTCCCTTTAATCCACATTGTCAAGTGTCCTTTTAATACAAGTTGTCAAGTGTCCCTTTAATCCACATTGTCAAGTGTCCCTTTAATACAAGTTGTCAAGTGTCCCTTTAATGCACATTGTCAAGTGTCCCTTTAATACACGTTGTCAAGTGTCCCATTATTTCACATTGTCAAGTGTCCCTTTAATGCACATTGTCAAGTGTCCCTTTAATACACGTTGTCAAGTGTCCCATTATTTCACATTGTGTCCCTTTAATCCACATTTCAAGTGACCCTTTAATACAAGTTGTCAAGTGTCCCTTAATACAAGTTGTCAAGTGTCCTTGTCATCCACATTGCCAAGTGTCCCTTTAATACACGTTGTCAAGTGTCCCATTATTTCACATTGTCAAGTGTCCCTTTAATCCACATTGAAAGTGTCCCTTTAATCCACATTGTCAAGTGTCCCTTTAATACAAGTTGTCAAGTTTTTCTTTAATCCCCATTGTCAAGTTTCCCTTTAATCCATTGTCAAGTGTCCGTTTAATTCATATTGTCAAGTGTCCCTTTAATACAAGTTGTCAAGTTTCCCTTTAATCCACATTGTCAAGTGTCCGTTTAATTCACATTGTCAAGTGTCCCTTTATTTAATACAAGTTGTCAAGTTTCCCTTTAATACACATTGTCAAGTGTCCCTTTAATACAAGTTGTCAAGTTTCCCTTTAATCCACATTGTCAAGTGTCCCTTTAATACAAGTTGTCAAGTTTTTCTTTAATCCCCATTGTCAAGTTTCCCTTTAATCCATTGTCAAGTGTCCGTTTAATTCATATTGTCAAGTGTCCCTTTAATACAAGTTGTCAAGTTTCCCTTTAATCCACATTGTCAAGTGTCCGTTTAATTCACATTGTCAAGTGTCCCTTTAATACAAGTTGTCAAGTTTCCCTTTAATCCACATTGTCAAGTGTCCCTTTAATACAAGTTGTCAAGTGTCCCTTTAATACAAGTTGTCAAGTGTCCCTTTAATACACGTTGTCAAGTGTCCCATTATTTCACATTGTCAAGTGTCCCTTTAATCCACATTGTCAAATGTCCCTTTAATCCACATTGTCAAGTGTCCTTTTAATACAAGTTGTCAAATGTCCCTTTAATCCACATTGTCAAATGTCCATTTAATCCACATTGTCAAGTGTCCTTTTAATACAAGTTGTCAAGTGTCCTTTTAATACAAGTTGTCAAATGTCCCTTTAATCCACATTGTCAAGTGTCCCTTTAATACACGTTGTCAAGTGTCCTTTTAATACAAGTTGTCAAGTGTCCCTTTAATCCACATTGTCAAGTGTTTCTTTAATCCACATTGTCAAATGTCCCTTTAATCCACATTGTCAAGTGTCCTTTTAATACAAGTTGTCAAGTGTCCCTTTAATACAAGTTGTCAAGTGTCCCTTTAATCCACATTGTCAAATGTCCCTTTAATCCACATTGTCAGTGTCCCTTTAATACAAGTTGTCAAGTGTCCTTTTAATACAAGTTGTCAAGTGTCCCTTTACTCCACATTGTCAAGTGTCCCTTTAATACAAGTTGTCAAGTGTCCCTTTAATACACGTTGTCAAGTGTCCCATTAATACAAGTTGTCAAGTGTCCCTTTAATACACGTTGTCAAGTGTCCCATTATTTCACATTGTCAAGTGTCCCTTTAATCCACATTGTCAAATGTCCCTTTAATCCACATTGTTAGTGTCCCTTTAATACAAGTTGTCAAGTGTCCTTTTAATACAAGTTGTCAAGTGTCCCTTTACTCCACATTGTCAAGTGTCCCTTTAATACACGTTGTCAAGTGTCCCTTTAATACACGTTGTCAAGTGTCCCTTTAATCCACATTGTCAAGTGTCCCTTTAATCCACATTGTCAAATGTCCCTTTAATCCACATTGTCAAGTGTCCTTTTAATACAAGTTGTCAAGTGTCCTTTTAATACAAGTTGTCAAGTGTCCCTTTACTCCACATTGTCAAGTGTCCCTTTAATGCACATTGTCAAGTGTCCCTTTAATACAAGTTGTCAAGTGTCCCTTTACTCCACATTGTCAAGTGTCCCTTTAATCCACATTGTCAAGTGTCCCTTTAATACAAGTTGTCAAGTGTCCCTTTAATACACGTTGTCAAGTGTCCCATTATTTGACATTGTCAAGTGTCCCTTTAATCCACATTGTCAAATGTCCCTTTAATCCACATTGTTAGTGTCCCTTTAATACAAGTTGTCAAGTGTCCCTTTACTCCACATTGTCAATTGCCCCCTTAATGCACATTGTCAAGTGTCCCTTTAATACAAGTTGTCAAGTGTCCCTTTACTCCACATTGTCAAGTGTCCCTTTAATCCACATTGTCAAGTGTCCCTTTAATACAAGTTGTCAAGTGTCCCTTTAATACACGTTGTCAAGTGTCCCATTATTTCACATTGTCAAGTGTCCCTTTAATCCACATTGTCAAATGTCCCTTTAATCCACATTGTTAGTGTCCCTTTAATACAAGTTGTCAAGTGTCCTTTTAATACAAGTTGTCAAGTGTCCCTTTACTCCACATTGTCAAGTGTCCCTTTAATACACGTTGTCAAGTGTCCCTTTAATCCACATTGTCAAGTGTCCCTTTAATCCACATTGTCAAATGTCCCTTTAATCCACATTGTCAAGTGTCCTTTTAATACAAGTTGTCAAGTGTCCTTTTAATACAAGTTGTCAAGTGTCCCTTTACTCCACATTGTCAAGTGTCCCTTTAATGCACATTGTCAAGTGTCCCTTTAATACAAGTTGTCAAGTGTCCCTTTACTCCACATTGTCAAGTGTCCCTTTAATCCACATTGTCAAGTGTCCCTTTAATACAAGTTGTCAAGTGTCCCTTTAATACACGTTGTCAAGTGTCCCATTATTTGACATTCTCAAGTGTCCCTTTAATCCACATTGTCAAATGTCCCTTTAATCCACATTGTTAGTGTCCCTTTAATACAAGTTGTCAAGTGTCCTTTTAATACAAGTTGTCAAGTGTCCCTTTACTCCACATTGTCAAGTGTCCGTTTAATTCACATTGTCAAGTGTCCCTTTAATACAAGTTGTCAAGTGTCCCTTTAATCCACATTGTCAAGTGTCCCTTTAATACAAGTTGTCAAGTTTCCCTTTAATACACATTGTCAAGTGTCCCTTTAATACAAGTTGTCAAGTGACCCTTTAATCCACATTGTCAAGTGTCCCTTTAATCCACATTGTCAAGTGTCCCTTTAATCCACATTGTCAAGTGTCCCTTTAATACAAGTTGTCAAGTGTCCCTTTAATCCACATTGTCAAGTGTCCCTTTAATCCACATTGTCAAGTGTCTCTTTAATACAAGTTGTCAAGTGTTCTTTTTATCCAAATTTATTTTAAGTCTTCCCTGGTTTAGTTTTCCACAACGATTTTTTAATTTAAATCCTGTCACAGTATAGAAATCTCAATATAAATTCGCAACATGTCTTTTACTTTAACTCCATACTGAACTACTATCAATCTCACAAAGCCTTATGTACTGCAATAAAATGTTCTATAAGTTTCTGTCCCAAACATCTAAAAAAACATAAACATGTTTACAGAATTATCTATAAACATATTTACAGAAACACAAACATCTTATTTATTTTAAATGACCTTGAACATGTTGAATGACAAAATCAACAAAATAAACACAATCTTATTAAAATCATATCCTCGTTACGCTTTGATACTCTCCGCTATAGGATCTGATAAAACTCCCTTGTAGGTCACGTCAGATCGACCTTTCATCTAATCAATATTCATGAGATGATCAACTTAATTCAACCAATGAAATCGCGCGTTTCATATGCACTTCAGATGATGTTTGAGTGAACTGAGCAAACAAAAATCCACATAAAATACATAGAATAAGATCTGTATCCGAATAAAGATAAAGTCTTCGTGTGTTATTGCTGTGGATTGCACGATAAATTCAAAGAAATGCACTAAGTGGCATGTTTTATATCAAGATACGAAGAAAATTATGGGCGCTGCCATGTGTGTTTTGAAAATATATATTCCACCGAAATTATTACAACATTAGTAAGACATAGTACATCTGGCCTGCTTAGCTCAGTTGATAGTGAACTCGACTGTTGACCCGCGAGTGTCATTTTAGTGTGGGTTCAATCCCACGATTCGGTAATTTTATATGTACCACTATTAAATTCCGTCAGACAATCTTTTCTTTCTTTTTTTTTTTCAGTAAATATTCAATACTGGTTGGTGTATTATGTTTGTCAACGCAATTATTTTGTGCTTTATAAGCTAAAAGTTACGGACATTGTCTCTTTCAAGACCGAGCATAGACTATTCAACAGCATTTTACTGAAACGCCACATGTTCATTGAAGCAGTCTATACTAAGCAATTGTGTAGGCTGACATCTGATTGGCTAATCGTAAGGTCAATCTGACGTGATTTCCAATGGAGCTTTGTCAGATCCTCGTAGCGTAGATGGGGGCGTCCGTGGCCGAGTGGTTAACGTCTTTGACTTGAAATCACTTGCCCCTCACCGCTGTAGGTTCGATCCCTCAGGGGCCTTGGAATCTTTATGTGAGGAAGCTATCCAGCTGGCTTGCGGAACGTCGGTGGTTCTACCCAGGTGCCCGCCCGTGCACGAAAATTGCCCGGAGGGGCACCTGGGGTCTTCCTCCACCAATGGAAGCTGGAAAGTCGCCATATGACCTTAGCTGTTGGTGCGACAATAAAATCCAATTCAATTCAATTCAATTGTAGCGTAGAGTATGCTAGCGTGATAAAGGGTTTTAATGAGATTGCAATAAACATGATGTTGGTGATAAACATAATTGGTAGCACTTTTTTGTTCAATAACAGGTTGACAGTTTCTTAAAAGCCAGTGAGTATGCTAATCTCTATGAGGGGTGCACAGTAGAATTTTTAAGGTGAGTAAATTTGAAAAAGAATACAACTTTCATCGGATAAGATGTTCGCATGTGTTTATGCCATACTTGATATGTGATATATTATTGGGTGTGACACAGAGAATCTGTATCTACCATGAGTGACATAGAGAATCTGTATTTACCCTGTGTGACATAGAGAATCTGTATCTACCATGTGTGACATAGAGAATCTGTATCTACCATGTGTGACATAGAGAATCTGTATCTACAATGTGTGCTAAAGCCTAGGAAGTCACATAATTACGTGGATACAGCAATATTATGACACGGCACATTTTAAAGGTTTATTAGCACCGAGCTACATGTATGTATAGTGACTTAATCAATGTGTAATGTTTATTTATAACAATTTTATTGGTGAAAGATTGGGATTTCTCAGTGAAAGAATATTCATAATTGCTAAATTTTAATAACTAACTCTGAACGCAAAAATAACTAACTGCGACGTGGTGTTATGACTTCAAAAAAGTGTTACTGACGTTGACGTCATCTGCCGATAACGTTCAATAAAGCGAAAAAAGTTTGGTTAAAATCAAGCATAATCTGATTTAAAATGTAATAAATAGATTATTTAACTGCTGTGTTTGATTATAGGGAAATCCTTCACGAGATGGTAGACGTGATGCCTACCATCGAGTTATATACCAGCAGTTAAATAATCTCTATATAAGAATAAATATAATAAAATAGTAAACCTGTATGTATAGTGACTAAATCGATGTGTAATGTTTATATAAGATACACCCTGTAAACCTGTATGTATAGTGACTTACTCGATGTGTAATGTTTATATAAGATACACCCTGCAAGCAGGTTAACTACTTTAATAGCTCAACTTATTCGAGGAAAAAAAAGCTATTGTCATCACTTATTGTCGTCTGCTTCATCGTCTGCATCCGGGGTAAAGCTTGTATGTAAGCTTGAATCTCCAAAACTGTTTCACGTAATGGATTGAAACTTCACACGTATAGTCGTCATCATTAGACAACATCATACAGCCAGGTTCTATAACACATGCTTTTATTTCAACAAAATTAATGCCCCTTTTATATATAGAAAGTTTGGTTAAAGTTTTTATGTAAGCTTGTAGTTCCGAAACTGCTAATCCCCTTAAAAAAATCAACGAAACATTTTCATGTCACAAACTCATAGAGACAGATTTTAAAGTGCCTTTCAGTTTGTCTCCCAATAAATAAAACTGGCCTCAAAAGTCGAGTGTCTGCACCAACGGGTGGCGCTTCTTGTTACGTCTAAAGCTAGTATGATCTAACAATACATAGGCATGCACACTATGCTTAAGTTAATGCGCATGTTTAAGGAACAATTCAGATATTTCTATTTTTTTTTTTTTATGACCACATATTTATCTGTCTCACTACATGCAATTGTTTACTGTGCTCCAAACAGAGCACATGCTAGTGTAAGGACTTACTGGAGGTGCCTATAGAACCTGTACTTACACAGAGGTTACTGATAATACCTCTCATGAACAGACTCAATAACACTGTCTGCTACTTGTCTCTCTTGTTTGTGTTTGTTGCTTCCAAGGAATCCTGTTTTCAGTATTCATTGACATTCACACTAGCGTTTGTTTATTGCTGTGTGGCGGCCGTAAAAAGTTGCCCCGACTACAAATCAGTAGCGTTATTACTTACTGGTCCTTTGGGATCACCAAGCCCATCTTTGTGGCTTTAAAGTAGAATGTCGTGTAAGCAGGTGCTAAGAGGCTTGAGAGATGTTATTACATATACTTACTGGTCCTTTGGGATCGCCAAGCCCAATCTTTGTGGTTTTAAAAAAGAATGCCAGCAAAGCTGGTGCTAGGGGCATGAGGGGTGTTGCACCTTATATTACCTCTCATAAACAGACTGATAAAACCGAGTCTGCTACTTTTCTCTGTTATTTGCGTTTGTTGCTTCAAAGGGATCCCCTTTTCAGTATTTATTTACATATTAGTGCTTTTAAATGGAATGTTTTTAATTTTCAGGAGAGATGAACAACAGGCAGCATGTATGTGTGCAAACATAACAACGCCTGTACAGTAAGTTGGAAAAATGTTAAACAAATAAAATTTATTTTGGTGAATATTTTCTTGCTCTGTCGTGCTTTTAAAAGTTTGTGATTTTAAATATATAATGTTTCTATCTGGTTGAACGATGTGCCTGCATGATTGGCGAGATTTGAAGTTCATTAAAAACAACGGCAATATATCTTCTTTTTTTGCATACCGGATAAGGCTATCCACGTTTTACATGGAGGATGGAAAGTCTTATCTTTATGAGCAAAGATAAAAGTCATGCATGCACCAACATCCGGTATGTAGGAAAACATGCAAAAAATTAGTAGCTTGCGGAGTCAATGCACAACATATCGCTAATATGCAAGAAAAATAATCTATCATGGGTATTCGGTTCAGATAGGGAATTCCAACCTGAGGTATAAGTGTTTTTATCGGAACTCTGACTCTGTCTCAGAATTTGAGAAAAAGCATTAATTCTGCAATGTCTTATTGTCTGTTATGTCAGTTTTGACTGAGAAGTCAGTTATTATAATACATAATAGATGAGACCATAAATAAAGCATTAACTTAATTGATGAAATCTTACGACTTTCCCAAACTAAGAAATAAGCATGTTTTTTCTTCAAAATGAACAAGCCTGGGTCTCTTCCCAATTTTGTGGGGAAAAAGTCCTGACTTTACTTGATCATTTTTGATCAGAGACTTTTGTTTTACTGGAGATCCTTTATATTCAAATGAACACTTTAATTTCAGGCCGGATAATGTACGTGCATATTTTAAGCTTGCATTTCGGGGCGATATCCAAAACTTGCAACGGGATATCGATTCCATCATTGACAGGATGGCAACCAAGCTCAGGGGACAAGATTTCATGGTGGTCAAGATTAATAATTTTGTTATAGATATCAGGGGTCAAAGCTGGCCGCCTGTGACAACAGAGAAACCACCTCCAACAGGTAAGAATGTAATACGAGAAGTTATCACATGACTGCAGCATGTCTAATAACCATATACTTTACCACAGTTAGATTAAACATATTTTATTTCTCATTTTTATTACAGCATGGAATCTGTACACAATAGCAGAAAAAGGATTTGAATGAAAGCAAAATACTTATGATGTTCTTCTCCTATAAATATACTACAGTTATAAATGGAATTGCGATTATCGTACAGTGTTTCCAATAATAAAATAGAAAACGTGCATTTTAATCGATACCAGTAGAACAGCATAATCAAGTTCACTTCAATATATTATCTACCAATATCCTTTAGCGCTGCAGGCCTGCGTTGTCAGTCTTTGTTGATGTCAGCGGCATCGTCTGTTAGCAGTTTTTCTGAAACCAATTGGTCAAATATTACACGGATGATTACGATAGAGAGTGGAGCATACAGAATAAAAAATAGGTCAAACAGACATTATAGATGGCCACTACAACTAAAACTGTTTTACACAAACCTTAAAGAGGCTCTACCTATATCTTTTTGTCCACCAATTGATATAAACTTTACTTAATTATAAAGAGGACTATGAAAAAGGTAAATGGCAATAATTTCACCCAATGTAATATGCGTTTTGCTGGGGAAAAACAGGATTGAAAAGATCGGATTTTTGAAATTGTATTCGTAATTGTTTTAGACAAGCCGATTGCGGAGATTTTCCGATCTTATTCGTTTACAATCGGAACTACCTCGTCTGATTAGCGAAGAGTTCCGATCGATTCGTTTGCTATCGGAACTGCGCCGAATAGTTTGTAATCGCATTGCGCATGTCCGAGAAAATCGTAAAAATTCGTAGTTCTCCGGCAGGATTAAACGGCTGGGCAGCATTTTATTCAAGATATTGTTTTGATCATAATTAATAATTTACAGAACTGGAATACGAACCATGTTTCGTCTTAGAATCCTCATAAAATAGCTTTGTATACATATAAATGCAGTAATATTGAGTATTTAATATTTTACATTAAAAATCGCGTAGATATAGGTAGTGCCTCTTTAAAGGGACACATGGCAATCTTTAAGTTTTTATCTAGCAGTAAAACTAGCATCTCGATTGGTTAATCACGCATCATTTGAACTTGAAACCTGCTTGCATATATTAAACAAAATTTAGAATTTTTGAAATTTTCTTCTGCCATAGGTTTGAATATATCATTGATGAAATATAATCAACAGTTAGAAATATGCATAAACAATTTGCTTTATACTATTCTTATAATTAATATTAATGATTGAACAAATGCAAGTTATGTACAGAAACTAACGAGACACTGCTAGTTTTAAAAAGAATCAAGATTGCTGTGTGTCCATTTAACAAACCCCTTCTCAAAGACGCGAAAACGGGGTTGGCTGGGGTATGAAATAAAACCTTAAATTTGGCTGAAAAAGTTTGCATATTGTAAAATTATAATATTTAACATGTCATTTTAGTTATCGCATTTTTTCAGTAAAAAAAAAAGTTTTTAAATGTGTTTTTGTTGTCAAACTATTCGTTATAAAATCCTGCTAATATAAAATTTCCCATCGCTTAATGGAATTAGGGCGGGACCACGTAATGATTATGCACTATAGATTTTTTTAGAATTGATAGTTGGTGTGTTGACCAATCTTACAATCTGGATGTTCAACATTCCCTTTCATTATGGCTCAAAAGAAAATATTTATCTTCTTTCTCAATCTCATTAAAATCCGATCCTTTATCACGCTATGATACTCTACACTACTAAGGATCTGACAACACTGCATTGGAGGTCATGTCATTTTGACCTTACGATTAGCCAGTCAGGTTTCAGCCTACAAAATCAGTCGGTATAGACTGCATCACTGCGCATGTCACGTTGCAGACAAACGCTGTGGAGCAGTCTATACTCGGTATTGAAAGAGACAATGTCCGTAACTTTTAGCTTATAAAACACAAAATAATTGCATTAACAAACCAACCAAAAAACAAACAAGATTGTTTGACAGAATTCAATAGCGGTACAAAAACAAAACAAAAAATACCGATTCGTGGGGTTGAACCCTCACTAAAATTACACTTGCGGAACATCGCAACAGTCCATGTCCGCTACCGACTGAGCTAAGCAGGCCTGATGTACTAAGGCATACATTTAGAAAAGGTAATGTCGCAGTAATCTCAGTAGAATATATATTTTTCAGATATTGTTCCGAATGTTGATTTTTTTCGTATTCTTGATGTAAAACATGCCATTTAGTGCATTTCTTTGAATTTATCGTGCAGTCCACAGCAATAGCTTTATCTATTTTTCGGATATAGATCAATGTATTTTATGTGGATTTTCGTTTGTTCAGTTCATTAAACATAATCTGAAGTGCATATGAAACGCACGATTTCATTGGTTGAATTTAGTTGATCTTCTCATGAATATTGATTAAATGAAAGGTCGATCTGACGTGACCTCCAAGGCAGAGTTTCAGATCCTATATAGCGGAGAGTATCAAAGCGTAATTAGGATATGATTTTAATGAGATTGTTTCTTTCTTTGCGTGTTTTTGGTTGACTGTGGTTCATAGACTACTACATTTCTTGTTCAATATATATTTACTTTTCAGTTGGTGTTTTGGCCAACCTTACAATCTGGGTGTACAATATGACCTATTCGTATGACCTGATGTTCCCGCAGAGTGGCAGTTTCCAGGCTCTAGCACAACCATTTTGTAATGACGTAAGTCTTGCATTAAACGTCTTATAACTCATAATCATTTTATGCATACTTTAAGAACCCATGAATGAATCTATACTTTTAATCTGCACATATACATTATTATATGACCTGAACACCTGCATAGAGTTTTGATAAATGGTTATGTATTGTGATTTTGCCGTTATGGCCGGTTAGTTTCTTTAAGTGGTCATGCATTTGCTTCTAAACTTGGGGAAAACACTGTACCATTTGTACTGATGTCCAACCATCCGCCCATCACACTTTCTTTGGCTTTGACCAGATTTAATTCATATTGTGTATAATTGTTTGCCATCCTGTGAAGATGATCATATTTAATCATCATCTTGATTTGACAACTTCTGTCATGCCAACACCACATGTATGCCCAGGCTTGTGTTACATCAAGACCAAACTGATGCCCAGTTGCAAGCTTCTGTCACACCAAGACCACATTGATGCCCAAGCTTCTTTCACACCAAGACCACCTTGATGCCCAAGCTTCTATCACACCAAGACCAAACTGATGCCTAAGCTTCTGTCACACCAAGACCAAACTGATGCCCAAGCTTCTGTCACACCAAGGCCAAACTGATGCCCAAGCTTCTGTCACACCAAGACCAAACTGATGCCCAAACTTCTGTCACATCATGACCAAATTAATGCCTAGCATCTGTCATACAAAGACACACTTGCCTGCCCATCTGGACAAGACTTCCAGAACTTATATAAATTTTGGTGATACTTTGTAGTAAAGTATCAGTGGGAAGTCTAGTTGCGGATATGGTCCCACTGTTCTGGTCCGTTGACGTTTGGCAGAGTTTGGGCCATACTTCAGCTGATAGCTTACAGCATGGGTATTTTAGTTTAAAGTTTTATTGTTTACAATGTTAAGTTTATATATTTATAGCTGAAGCAAATTTTCCAAGGTAGTGATCTCAGGTCCAGATACCACAGCTGTCTGGTAAAGTCGTTCAGGTAATATTAATGTATTCAAACCATAACCTGACCAAACGTTGTACATTTTACTTCCATCTTGATATTTTCGTTATTAATTGAACAGAACCAAAGCAATATTTTTTTCAACAGGTATTAACTGTGTAAACTATAATTTGAAAAAACACATGTAAAGTATTAAAACAGTACTGTCAAATTAAAATCTTGAATGATTTGTGGCAAAGAGTCAGGTTCATCCCTCCATTATTGGCACAGTTCTGCCATTTTGGCGAAATACATTTCCAGATTTTCTCCATTCTTCATTGTCATGTGCTACTTTCAGTAGACCTAGAAAAAAGTTATTTCATGGTATGCTGATCAAACATTCTGCAATAGAATGGGTTACTCTAATATGTAAGCAAGGTTGTTGACTATTGACACCAATAAAATGAACAGGAAACGAGATTAACAGAGACGGTATGAATTGCATGGCATTTTGAAGACATGCTCTTAGCTAGACAAGGGTAACATTTTTTGTTTTATAGCTTGTAAAGTAATATATGTTTGAATTATTTTATTAAGGAACATCTTGTCTATCTTTTCATTATCTTGTCAGTTTCAGTCCAGATGTGGTTATTGTGAATGTCTGGTTCACGGGGTCAGACGTCTCGGAGATGTCCAACATAAGAAACATTGTTATCGACGGCGCCCGCAGTGTTTTCGTGAACGGTCGTATACGGAAGATGATTGGTACCCTGCTGATACAGCCGTCCAATGGGCAGGACCCGAACATCATCATAGTCCCAATCCCTATAAACCCACACTCGACAATACAGCCCACCCCCACAAGGACCGATATTGTTGCCTCTACTGTATGGATAGGTATACATAACAACTTATCATATTTCCAACTGTTAAATATATAGAGGATCTTACATGAGTGACTGTGTATTATTGATTTTAATAAACAAATTGGGTAAAATGACGGAGTATCCTATCTCTTAATCCAATGAGTTTATTAAAGTCAGTAATACACAGTCACGAATGTAAGATTCTGTTTGTCATGTCCACATAGACCAGTTTTCAAAACTTTCACAATCTCACCCCACAGTATTGAAATTAATACTCAGTATGATGAAACTCGTATCATACGTCAGTCAGATCAGATTAACTTTTCAGATTAACTTGCTCTATATATTAAACAAATGATTGTATTCTCAGATGATTTTCGTATGGGTTCTCCTACTCTCTTTAGAGTTGTGGTGGCAGAGTGGTTAGCATACTTGACTCTCATCCCAGAAGTCACAGGTTTGATTTTCAGTGGGATCACGTCACGGGTTTTGTGAAAGTATGCCATTCTTTGGAGAGGATGTAAACCCGTCAGTCCTGTGTGCAGGGAGAAAAATATCCTGCGCATGTTAAAGATTTCGCCGAACGTCTGTGTTAATCAGTGACGCATAAAACCTGTAAATCCTTCCTCGGAAACGAGGCTGTTGTGATAATCAAAATTGAGGAAAGAAAGATGAAAAGATGAGAATAAATTCATAAAAGTTTGATACATTTTCATATAATTTTCATGAACAAAATATGTTTGAATTTATATATGATTCTCTTTAATATGATACTTATATGGTTCTTATATGAAAGGCTTTTTATCCAGATCTGCTTTTTTTATCTTTTAGTACCATATCACATAATAGGTATCATATGAGAATTGTATAAGAATCATATAATACTTATATGAGGAAATTTTTTGTAGTGATACATACGTACCAAAAGAATATTTTATCCAGTAAAATATACTTGATGTTACATCCATTACACAAATCAAGGGTTCAGTGCAGAACTATTGTATCTCCTTCTTTATTCATATGTAGTTATAATAGTTTCATCAAATTTGCTACAGTCACTGCTGTCATGCATCGAAACACAGATTAGGGCATTGGTGTCCCATGAACACATTCAGGGCTGTTTTTTGGCTACTTCACAATTAATATTGGTCATTTTTTTTCACAACTGGCCAATTTCTTTCACAGTTGAAACAAATATTTGTTTATTTTTTTAGTTAACAACATTTCCAACTCTTACTTTCTCAAAATTGTTTTATTTGGGATACATTGAAAGAATAAATTTATCTGAAATGTGTCCTAGTGTCCTACTCCCATAAAAACAGTGTAATACTATGTATGGATTAAGTAATATATCTTTTAACAGTCAATCTTTCAAAACCTTTTCCACAAATTAGGCAGTTTGATGTTACATCCAGTACACTTTTTCCCCCTGAAAATGACCAGGCTAGGCAGTCTTCTCAATTTTTAGAAAAAACGCCCTGACATTTTCTAATTGAGTCATGCATGTCTCTTATTTGTTGACAGATGGCATGCCCTACATTGAGATGTTCCTGCACTTCACCGGCCTGGATTTGGATTTTGACTTGACGAATTCTAACAGTCTCTACTTTGAGTACATCGCTCGGAGATATTGCAAAGAGGTAAGTTGGTTTAAACATATTTTATTGAGCTTTTTTACAGCATATATATTTAAGTACATACAAAGTTGATAGGACTGGGATGAAAGATGTATCCTTATAGAGTTCCTGTCCTTGGTAACAAATACTACAGATGTTGGCGGTAAACACAATTAACATGGAGATGACAGTTTAATTTATACACATATTATTTGAATAGAAAGAAAAAGATTGATTGGAATAATAGTAGATAAGAGGTGTGATTATTTTTTCAGTCATTGCTAATTGCCTAAAAACCTTCACATACTCAACAAAATAAATTTAGCACATAAAACGCATATTGTTATATAGATACAAAGCCGTGTATGCTCGGGATCAATGATAAAGTGACCTCGATATGACCAATACTGATGCTACAAAGTCATGTGTAAACAAAGTCGGTGATAGAAATAAAGAAATATCTCGAGAACATACTTTTATAAGTAATCGAAAGTCATAATCTTTCTGTTAAATAAAAAGGGAGATAATTTGAAAATTTCAAAATGTGGAATGTTTTTGTTTGAGAATAACAATGTTGTTGTAAACACATCTTAGCGGTTGTTAAACAGTTACTGCATGGGCAATTCTTAATGCCAAACATTAAATTCGTTCAAATCAAAAAATTTGTATAACAAAGTAAGTTGTTTTCGCTTAGAAAATGATAAAATAACAGACAAAAATCGAAAATCACATCCTTATCAAGCATTTCTAATAGCTTCTAACAATTACATAAATGTTCATATGTTTAATCTATGTCCATAAAAAAGCTGTGCTAAACTTTTTTTGTTCAGTAGATTAGTATTTTGTACCATTATATCAGTCATTGGAAGTACAACGTGGCACTTGGATATATGACTGCATCATGACACTTGGATATATGACTGCATCATGACACTGGGATATATGACTGCATCATGACACTGGTATATATATGACTGCATCATGACACTGGGATATATGACTGCATCATGACACTGGGATATATGACTGCATCATGGCACTTGAATATTTGACTGCATCATGGCACTTGAATATTTGACTGCATCATGGCACTTGGATATATGACTGCATCATGACACTGCGATATATGACTGCATCATGACACTGGGATATATGACTGCATCATGACACTGCGATATATGACTGCATCATGACACTGGGATATATGACTGCATCATGACACTTGGATATATGACTGCATCATGACACTGCGATATATGACTGCATCATGACACTGGGATATATGACTGCATCATGACACTTGGATATATGACTGCATCATGACACTTGGATATATGACTGCATCATGACACATGACTGCATCATGACACTTGGATATATGACTGCATCATGACACTGCGATATATGACTGCATCATGACACTTGGATATATGACTGCATCATGACACTTGGATATATGACTGAATCATGGCACTTGGATATATGACTGCATCATGACACTTGGAAATATGACTGAATCATGGCACTTGAATATATGACTGCATCATGACACTGCGATATATGACTGCATCATGACACTTGGATATATGACTGCATCATGACACTTGGATATATGACTGAATCATGGCACTTGAATATATGACTGCATCATGACACTGCGATATATGACTGCATCATGACACTTGGATATATGACTGCATCATGACACTTGGATATATGACTGAATCATGGCACTTGAATATATGACTGCATCATGACACTGCGATATATGACTGCATCATGACACTGGGATATATGACTGCATCATGACACTTGGATATATGACTGCATCATGACACTGCGATATATGACTGCATCATGACACTGGGATATATGACTGCATCATGACACTTGAATATTTGACTGCATCATGACGCTGCGATATATGACTGCAACTGATCATTGGATGTATTTCATGACACCTAGATTAAATATTTAAAACTGAGCTTGCATGTACATTTATGGTCATTTACCGATTTTAATCTTTGTTTTTGTGTCGCCTGCGTAGCATGGCAGACACTCAGGATCACTTTGTAAATCATCGTCTGTCGTCTGTCATCCGTCGTCTGTCACACTTTAACCTGCAACCTAACCTTGGCCATAACTTGAAAAGTATTTGACCTATGTTCATGAAACTTCACACACATCTTCCCAAGGCATTTTGTTACACCATTAACTCTTTTCATTTTGGCAGAGTTATGCCCCTTTTACAAAACTTTAACGTGCAACCTAACCAAGCTCATAACTGGCCATAACTTAATTAAAAAGTATTTGACCTATGTTCATGAAACTTCACACACATTAATTTTATCTTACCACACAGAATATTATTACCCATGACCAATAACTCTGACTTTAATTTTAGCAGAGTTATGCCCCTTTTCATAAAACTTTAACCTACAACTTAACCAAGCTCATAACTGTCGATGACTTGAAAAGTATTTGACCTATGTTTTTCAAACTTCACACACTTATTCATCTTACCACTAAGAATAGTGTGACCCATAACCAATAACTCTGACTTTCATTTCAGCGGAGTTATGCCCCTTTTCATAAAACTTTAACCTGCAACCCAGCCTAACAAAACATTGGCAAAACATTGACCTATGGCCATGACACTTTAAACAGTTCTTCCTTATCAATTATGGAATGCAGATTTACGACCCTTTTCAGAAACTTTAACACTTAAAAAAACAACTGCTCCATAATTCATGAAGGATTGCACCCCCTGTCTTCAAACACAAGTGTTCCATGGAACACCCTTCTAGTTTTCAATTATATGTTATTTGTTACAATTATTATAAATTCAGGTTTCATAAATACCTGTTTAGATATGTTGAAAGAACACAAAGATATTGACTTATAGTGTGTCATATAATCATTTTTTCATTGATGATAAGCTTATGTTAGAAATGTTTATATTTCAGCTGGAGAGAATGGTGATGGCCAGCGCATGGAAGGCTGATTTCTTGGGGTGTAAACTCATGAATATATTGTAAGTAACCCCGAATATAAACTCATGAATATTTTATAAGTGACCCTTAATATAAACTCATTAATATATTGTAAGTGGCCCTGAATATATACTCATGAATCAGGGGCGGATCCAGGATTTCAGCTTAGGGGGGGCGTAAGATTTTGGTCAATTTTCGGGTCCGTTTCTAGCCTCATAAAATGGTTGCGGTAGTGCATTGATAGGGTAAAAAAGTGTGTTTTCAAATAAAAGAAGTTAACAATGTGTTAATTAAACCACTCATTAGCCATTATGCGTCGATCGAGCGAAGCGAGCGAGAAAAAAAATTATACTGAGGGCGTGCATCGAAATTGTTTGATATTTTATCTACAGTAACATGGATATACATGTATGAATAAAAAAAGTCCGTTTTCAAATAAAATGATTTAACAATGTGGTAATTAAACCACTCATTAGCCATTATGCGTCGAGCGAGCGAAGCGAGCAAACAAAAAATTCTACTGAGGGCGTGCATCGAAATTGTTTGGTATTTTATCTACAGTAATGTGGACATACATGTATGAATATAAAAAGTCCGTTTTCAAATAAAAGGATTTAACAATGTGTTAACTTAATCAGGGTCTATTTACGCCGTAATCGGGACTCAATTGCGTGGTATGCGGGACTAAAAAAACGTCTTTAAAATAAAAGTAAGCCTAAAATGCACCAAAATTCATCGTAAACAAATACTGCGTCGGCACCTGAAAATGCATCCTAGAAACTATCTTACAAAGCAAAAGTAAAACAAACCTTTTCTTTTCTTTCGCACTTGTCGAAAAAACACATCTTAAATCTGTCTGAGACAGCGTACTACTGGATGGACCAAGTTTTTTTCGCTTTGATGGGCCTGACATTTTCAATGTATCGGCTGCTACTGTCTTTTTAAATATCGGAAAGGTGCAAAACCAGCGAAAATGAAACGAATGAGCGAAAATTGAACTAATCAGCGAACTGCAGTTGATATTTAATCAAATCAAAGACCTAATAACAATATTAATATGTCTGTGATCAAATTAACCGACTCTAGTTGTCCCATATTTATTCAATATGTGGATTAAGTGTTTCGACTGTTTTTAAAAAAAACTTACCTTGGTCGATTTTAGGGGGGGCGTACGCCGCTTCCGCCCCCCTCTAAATCCGCCCATGAATATTGTAAGTGACCTTGAATATAAACTCATTAATATTTTGTAAGTGACCCTGAATATAAACTCATGAATATTTTGTAAGTGACCCTGAATATAAACTCATGAATATATTGTAAGTGACCCTGAATATAAACTCATGAATATTTTGTAAGTGACGCTGAATATAAACTCATTAATATATTGTAAGTGACCCTGAATATAGACTCATTAATATATTGTATGTGACCCTTAATATAAACTCATGAATATATTGTAAGTGACCCTGAATTTAAACTCATGAATATATTGTAAGTGACCCTGAATATAAACTCATTAATATATTGTATGTGACCCTTAATATAAACTAATGAATATATTGTAAGTGACCCTGAATTTAAACTCATGAATATATTGTAAGTGACCCTGAATATAAACTCATTAATATATTGTATGTGACCCTTAATATAAACTCATGAATATATTGTAATGGACCCTGAATATAAACTCATTAATATATTGTATGTGACCCTTAATATAAACTCATGAATATATTGTAAGTGACCCTGAATTTAAACTCATGAATATATTATAAGTGACCCTGAATATAAACTCATAAACATGAATTTTTTGTAAGTGACCCTGAATATAAACTCATGAATATTTTGTAATGGACCCTGAATATAAACTCATGAATATATTGTAAGTGACCCTGAAGATAAAATCATGAATATTTTGTAAGTCACCTTTATTGTTAACTCATGCATATAAATGTTTGTCTCTGACTAAATTGATTTTTTTTCTTTAAATAGACTCAAATTGATGAAATTTCAGCCAATATCTCATCTAAAATAAAGTTTCGGATGCTTATAACATTTGAATGTGTATATATAACATTGCATACATTACATTGCAAGTAGTTGTGTTGGGATGGGGACTTAATAGGTGGCCATCATCAAAAGCAGACAGTGAAGCACTGTGTTCTAGTGGTAGAGTGTTGGACCCAGGATTAAAAAAACGTGGGTTGAATCCTCATCATGACCATATGTGTTGTGTCCATGAACAAGACACTTTATCTCATTTGCTTAGTACTGGTTCTATCCAGGAAGACACTGGGAGTGATTCAAATAAGTTTAGAGAGCTTTCATTACAATTGATGTAAAATAAATAAGTGTCAACTAAACCAGACTGGTTGCGTGTGTGTGTGTAGTTCTTAGGTTTATAGTTTCTGGACTGGCTGATCCCAGATCCTCTATTTATATTCTTATCTCTGTGCGCTAAATCTGCATGTATATTTCAGTGCACCAGCACCAGGAAAGCTGTATCCGTCCATGCGTACCATTCTTCACGTGAACAACAACATCCAGAATCCCTCAGAGATTTTCAACATCATCAAAACCCAAGCTTCAAAGTTCATATTCCCGACGGACTTGGAGACGTATCAAGTCGGTGATTTGTTCGTCATCTTCGGAGATGGGACGGTGAATAAATATTCCACGCCTTACGGCACTGTGTCGTCCGTAATGTCGACGATGACGCCATTCCCGAGCATTTTCACATCGTTCAGCTTTCATACCGCCACCACAACCCCTGGAGATACAGTCACACCTTTAGTTTCTACAATAGTTATTGTTTACAGTAAGTATCTATATTCTCTCAAGAAAACAGTGAGAGTACAGTTTCTATATTCCCCCAAGAATAGAGTGAAAGTATTGTTTCTATATTCCCCCAAGCACAGAGTGAGAGCAAAGTTTCTATATTCCCCCAAGAATAGAGTGAGAGCACAGTGACTGTTTCTGTATTCCTCCAAGAATAGAGTGAGAGCACAGTTTCTGTATTCCCCCAAGAATACAGTGAGAGCACAGTTCTTATATCCTCCCAAGAATAGAGCGAGAGCACATTTTCTATATTCCCCCAAGAATAAAGTGAGAGAACAGTTTCTATATTCTCCCAAGAATAGAGTGAGAGCAACGTTTCTATATTCCCCCAAGAATAGAGTGAGAGCACAGTTTCTATACTCCCCAAAGAAGAGTGAGAGCACAGTTTCTATATTCCCCCAAGAATTGAGTACAGTTTCAAGACTCCTATATATCCTTCTCTGGAGTGCATGGTCCAGTGGTAGAGCATTAGATTCCAGGCCGAGATGTCATGAGTTTGATCCTCGCCATGGCCATGTTATATATCCTTGAGCAAGATAATTAATCCACATTGCTTCATACCGGTTCTACCCAGAAAGCCATCGAGAGTGATTAATATAAGTTGAAAGATTTTGTTTCGCGATCAATGTAAAAGTTATGTGTTTAAACTATTTCCTTCTCTCAAGGCTCTTATTAAAGTACGGTACGATGCGGCTTTTAACTCCAACCAGAATATGTTGATGAGCTATTAAACAACAACCAAGTCGATAAAGGCCACCTGTCTTCCTTCTTGTCAGAGTTATCACCCTTGATTTCCTGTAAAATTGTACATTTTAGTTAAGATTTAATAAAGCTGATACATGTATATCTTATTGTTATCAAGCATAGTTTAAAGTCTTGTAAATACAGATTAAGATGTAAAATGAAGGCACTTTTTCATTCAATCATGTCAAAGTTAAGGCTCAGAGGTTCACAAGTTGTGTATATAGAGGATCTTCCATGAACAAGTTTAATAAATTCAATATTAATTAGGCACGAATGTGAGATTCGAAAAACTAAAAAAAAAAGCCTCATAAGGAACATTTTTATTAGGTCGACTTTTTTAAAGGAAAAAAGAACTTGTCATCACTTGATCATCGTTTGCATGCGTCGTCGTCATCTGCGTCTGCGTACAGTTAAAGTTTTTTATGTAAGCTTGTATCTCGAAAACTACTTTATATAATGGATTGAAACTTCATACATGTATTCATTAGGCAACATGATGGTCATCATAGAGACAGATTCTATAACTTGTGCTTTTATAAAATTATGTCCTTTTATACTTAGAAAAAATTGGTTACAGTTTTGTATGTAAGCATATCAACTTAGACTTTTTTAAATTTAAAATGTTCATTATATCTCCTTAAAGAATTCAGTGGCATCGTCGTATTCAATCAAATCATTTTTTTTTACTTAACTTAGCTTTTTACCTTTTCTATTTTCATCTAGATTCCACTGCAGCTTTTGTAGGGAGTGGGCTGGTAGACTTCCACTATACTACAGACCTGGACGACGATACCTCAAACCGCTTTATGGCCATTGAAGGGGAATTTTGTGAAGACGTAAGCATTTTGTTATATTTGATTATTGAACACTTTTTGTCGCCATTACAATCAGCTTGATTGCCCCAGACACACCGGAGTTATGGCTCTTAAAAGAAAGATGGTGATTTCCGCACAGTAACTTAAATATTTATATTCAGTCTTCATGAGAAAGTTTATGGTCACAATGCCTAGGTGAAGTTTGATAACCCTTTGATTGCTCAACGTAGCTGTCCTGCCAACAACGGCTAAATTTTACAATAGATGTATACCGTTTCTAAACATGCTGACGCGAGTTATATATATAACTTAATATTTTGAGAATCCAAACTATATAGATACAATATAAACAGCTTTAACCAGTCAGGCTAAACCCAAAAACAGGAACGTCAAAGTAAGAGTTACCAACTCATAATTCATTTTACACATATTCAATCACGGTTATTTTAAAAAAACAATGAATACACCTTAACTTTTATTCGGTACATATACATTATTATATGACCTGAACACCTGGATAGAGTTTAGTTACATGGTTTTGTAGTGTAATTTTTCCGTTATTTGGCGGGTTAGTTGCTTCAACAAACATTTGATTTGGTTAAAAAAAAAGTGGTCCAGGAGGGCATTTATTTTTATGCCCACGAAGGGTGGTATATAGTAGTCGCACTGTCCGTCAGTCAGTCCGTCCGTTCATCCGTACCATCTTGTCCTGTAAATAACTCTGACATTCATTGATGGATTTTCAAATAACTCGGCACAAGTGCCCACCACAACAAGATGACGTGATTCGCGCAAAATTCAGGCGCAAAATCCCTGATTAGTAGCTTCAAGGTCAAGGTCACACTTAGAGGTCAGAATATGCTTTATGACCCTGTATTTGAATGAAGTCATATTAGTTGTGTCTGGTGTATAACTTTGTCATCCGTTGATGGATTTTCATATAACCTGGCAGAAATTTTTCATCATAAGAAAATGACGTGTCGCGCACAAAACCCAGGTCTTGTGGAAATACAGACAAATACTTCTGAGGCATTTGTCACTTACAGTGACATTTCTTGTTTACAAACATTTCTTGTTCAGAGTTAACTTTATATACCCTTTCAAAGATAAACTGGGAGAAGCCCTAACTTATAAAATCTGAGAAAACATGCTATAATGTGTTTAATGTTATAAACATTTAACTGTTGTGATGCGCAACAAGTAACCAGACACCCTATTAACCCTTAACCCCTACATATCTATAATGGACTGTTCTTTCTTTGAATTAAGACCATTCCATTTATTTGACAAAGGGGTGTTTTTGGGTAAATGACTGATCAGCAGCCAGACATTGTAAACCTTATCAGCCTGCGAGGTTTGCAATGGAAGCACAGGCTATTATAGTCTTGTTTAGCAGGTTAAAGGTTAAAAGGTACATTTTTTTTGTGAATTTTTACAGTTGGATGGATTCTTTAGGGGCAGTTCCCTCGAGCAGGCTTACTTAAATTGCAAGATAATGTCTTTCACGTAAGTATGAATACATACTTTGTTTAGTACAGAAATAATAATAATAATAATGATGTCACTTTATTCTCTTCAATACTACGCTGAAAATACTACCTCATCAAAAGCCAGTCTTAATGTGAGATATTTTTCTATAGCCTGGACAAGCATGGCAGACACATAGAGATATATTTGCCCAATGTCAGTTTTGTCTTCGTTCTTGTCCTCAGTCACACTTTAACATGAAACATGTACATACATATTACGCAGTTTTTAGCTCGACTTTTTGAAGAAAAAAGAAAGAGCGATTGTTCACTTGATCGTCTTCTGAATCTGCGTCGTCGTAGTCTGCACCCGGGTTAAAGTTTGTATGTAAGCTTGTATCTCTGAAACTACTTTACAAAACAGATTGAAACTTCACACAAGTATTCAGAATCACATGGGTGACATGCTGAATACAAGAACCGTAACTCTAAGTTGTTTTTTAACCTCTTTATGTTAAGTTTTGCATTAAAGTTTTTAACATTCCAAAATCTTCAACATTGCTGATTCAAATTCATTCAAACTCTGCATAATTATGTCTTCAGTATCATCTAGACCACTCAGACAAGTTCCATAACTCTGAGTTAGAAATTATGGCCCTTTTTTAGACTTGGAAAATCATAAAATCTGTCAGACAGTTTAGCTCAGAATGACTCTTATGGTAATGGGATGAAAATATACAATTAAAGAACACACCAGGCCATTTACTGATCACCCCGGGAGCATCGCATGTTTTTAACATCCTTGGTTTAATGGTTTTGCCGTGTTTTCAGAGCCGACTCTAAGAGGGTATCATTCCTGCTGACATTTGCTGCCCCGATGGGCGCCTACCTGCAGGCCTGCATACCGGCCATCATTGTACAGAAGGCACCCAAGGCCACGGTGTCCAGTAAAACTGTCCTTCTCGTGGGACCCCTCAATCTGCTGTATGACAACATCGATTTGGTTGTGTCTGTGACAAACTACACACATCATGAAATGACCCCCACCATCCAGCCCACCTCTACTGTCATGATGACCAGTACACCCATAGGGGTTGTTGTCTATTGTAAGTACACCTATATGTGACCGTTGTCTATTGTAAGTACATCCACAGGTGTTGTTGTCTATTGTAAGTACACCCATATGTCTTGTTGTCTATTGTAAGTACACCCATAGGTGTAGTTGTCTATTGTAAGTACACCCATACTTGTTGTTGTCTATTGTAAATACACCCATATGTGGTGTTCTCTATTGTAAATACACCCATACTTGTTGTTGTCTATTGTAAGTACATCTATAGGTGTTGTTGTCTATTGTAAGTATACCCATAGGTGTTGTTGTCTATTGTAAGTACACCCATATGTCTTGTTGTCTATTGTAAGTACACCCATAGGTGTTGTTGTCTATTGTAAGTACACCCATACTTGTTGTTGTCTATTGTAAATACACCCATGTGTGGTGTTCTCTATTGTAAATACACCCATACTTGTTGTTGTCTATTGTAAGTACATCTATAGGTGTTGTTGTCTATTGTAAGTATACCCATAGGTGTAGTTGTCCATTGTAAGTATACCCATTGGTGATGTTGTATATTGTAAGTATACCCATAGGTGTTGTTGTCTATTGTAATTATACCCATTGGTGTTTTTGTCTATTGTAAGTATACCCATAGGTGTTGTTGTCTATTGTAAGAGGGATGATTCAAAATTACATAAACGTTTGCTGTAAAATCTATATTATTAAATAGTTTTCAATGACATTTACACAACATATTAAGCAACATATCCTTTATAGGATAGTTGATACCAGTTTATCATTGTACAAAACAACTAAATTTAGAAGTACTCAGGATATTTATAATATATACAAACACTTGGTTTATATATATAATATTACTATTTGTGTTTTGCAGCGGCAACACTTGCCAACATATTCTGTCAAGTTGTGAACAACATTCCTCCAGCTGTCCTCAATAAAGCAACCACGTCCTTTGTAGAACAACAGACGCGATTCTGCACAGAGGTAAGTTTTCCTCGATTAATACAGTCAGAAAACCAACATGTTATGGTTGTGGGACATTCGTTGAATGAATGTGAAAGAATGCCAACATGTTGAGGTTGGGGTTCATTTGGCAAAGGTGAAAGGTTGGTGTGCATGCATATTTTAAAGCGCTCAATTAATTATAATTGCTGTTATTTGACCTTTTTTTATCTTAATTTTCTTTAAAATCATGGTCAAATCTATTTCATTTTAAACGGGATGATTGCATTTATTACATTCCTTTTTATTGAGTGCCTACAAAACTACAGATTCAATTCAAGTTTGGGCCACTAATTTTTCTTAGAGTTACATGCCCTTTTCAGTTTACGTTTTCTTGATATGTATTGTGTATTTGTTTTCTAGATTTCGAGGATATACAAAAGTTCTGCAGATACGTCGTCCTACCTGGATTGTTACATACAGGAGTTTAGGTATGTAGATGTTCCTGTCCTTAGGTCTACACCTTATTTTGAACCAAGTTCAAATAAAATTATTAAAAAAAAAAAAAAAAAAAAAAATGCTAATTTCAAATTAAATTATGTTTTCTATTTGTTCTGTACCTGATATCAATAAATAAAAATTTAAGTTGGTTTATTGGGTTTTAAAAGTATAGATGTGATGGGAGAAAAAAAGACAAAAAAATAAAAAAAAATCCCTTCGTAACTAGCTACCTTTTCTTTTCTGTTTAGCATGTAATAGGAACCACACACTTACGTTTTTTTGGTCTAATCAGACTCATGAAACCCAATTAGACAACTCCTATGTATGACATCCCATTGGGTACAACTTTCAATACCTATAATTTATCTAATATTTGACCAAATACTTCAACATTATAACAAATAACACAATTCTGGACAATGCTACCAATCTTTCTCAACTTTATACTGAAATCACACAATCATTACGTGGTCCCGCCTAAATTCCATTAACTGATGGGAAAGCTTATATTTTATAGCAGGATTTTCTAACGGATATTTCGACAATAAAACATGCTTAAAACATTTTTTACTGAAAAAAAAGCGAAAACCTGTTTAAAATTACCTAATTAATTTTACAATATGCAAACTTTTTAAGCCAAAATTAGGGTTTTATTTCATACCCCAGCCAGATGTGCCAAACGAGGTTCAAGACCACACAACTACGATGTCCAAAACAAAAACGTCACAAAAATGCCGGATTCCTGGAACACTAAAATGTCAATCGTAGCATAATCTACCTCTTTGCCTGCAACATATGATAAGTGGGAACCAGTAACACTCTCAGTGAGGGATTAGGAGTTGACTTAACATGACCGTGCAAAACAACATCAAACATGTGGCACATCATTCTCTTTAAGTCGGGAAATCACACACCAGACGATCTCCGTCCTCATCCAAACAACCAAACGATCATGATTCCGTCCTCGTCCAAACAACCAAGCGATCATGATTCCGTCCTCGTCCAAACAACCAAACGATCATGACTCCGTCCTCATCCAAACAACCAGACGATCATGACTCCGTCCTCATCCAAACAACCAGACGATCATGACTCCGTCCTCATCCAAACAACCAGACGATCATGACTCCGTCCTCATCCAAACAACCAAACTATCATGACTCCATCCTCATCCAAACAACCAGACGATCATGACTCCGTCCTCATCCAAACAACCAGACGATCATGACTCCGTCCTCATCCAAACAACCAGACGATCATGACTCCGTCCTCATCCAAACAACCAAACGATCATGATTCCGTCCTCATCCAAACAACCAAACGATCATGACTCCATCCTCATCCAAACAACCAGACGATCATGACTCCGTCCTCATCCAAACAACCAAACGATCATGACTCCGTCCTCATCCAAACAACCAAACTATCATGACTCCGTCCTCATCCAAACAACCAAACGATCATGACTCCGTCCTCATCCAAACAACCAAACGATCATGACTCCGTCCTCATCCAAGCAACAGCAACAGAAATTAACACCCGTCCATGAACGGAAATAGCATGGATAATCTATGTTTCAATATAGTAAATCAGCTTCTACTTCTGTTTCAGTCGATGGTTAGAAGTATTCATCCTCGGGAATGAGTATTCCTCAACAGAAGTAGATAGTTGTGTATTATTTTTTTATAAATATTCACATGAAATTATACTGAGACTATTTTTAGAAAATCTATTTATAGAATATCTTTAAAATCACATGACAAAAGCCGTACAATTTGAGTACTTTATGTATCCTGATGAAGTTCATCATTGAAACTACTGTCCCAATAAATGCGAAACGAAATGAAGAATGATAAGACAAAACACTGATATACTGATAACAATAAGTTTAGCAATTTAGAATCCCGTTGACCAGATTCTAGAATATGTGTAGAAGCGTCCATGAGCAATATAACTTACATAAATATCAGTGATATTAAGGGAATAAGTCTTAACAAAAAAAAAGCCAAATCAATAGCAACATGTGGTAATCTACATGTTTTACAGACATTATAATGCCACTCTTATTTCAATGTAAAGGGAGGTAATTTCACAAAAATGGTAAACTTTGTTTCCCTATATCTTTATAATGGCAAGGAAATTGTTGATTGTTTTAGCTTTTTTTGTAACTTGAGACCCATTACAGTCATTTTTTAATGTTTACTCTTGCTATTTACCTTATTTGTATTTTTAAATGTGAACTACATGTAGTATGTTTTAACTAAATGGGAGATAACTCTGATACTTACATTGGAATACAAAAAGTAAGTGACAAAGAAGATCAACCTAAGTCATGCCGATGATTTAAAATACTTCACAATATAAAATAACATTACATTTATTTTAGCTAGATGTGCATAAGGGCTTGCTAAACTTTATTTTTTAGTATAAAACTACACACCGTTTATATGTAAGCACATCGGTTTCACAAGTCAAGATAGTGATATTTTTTCAAAATAATTTTAAAGAAACTAACCTGCCAAATAACAGCCAAATTACACTACAAAACTGTTTATCAAAGAGTTTCATAAATCTTATATGGAATGGGAACGAGTTTAAGATCCTTTTTATCACATAACATTGCAATCAAATTAGTAAAAAATAATTCAGATGGATATAGAACCGCCACGACGTCAGACACACTTTAGCGCCAAAACGTCATAAAATATGTGACGACGTAACGTCGCGTCTCACACATAGCGTTGCGTATAAAAGAGTTCGTGTTTTACCTCTTTACAAAATAGCAGTTTACGCCAACTTTTTAACAAATCGAAAACAATGTTTTGTATAACATGCATTATTTTTATAAGCTGTCACAACTAATAAGTTTATGACTCAGATCTGGGTGAATTTGTAATAAATAAAATAGTTCCAGTTAATAAACTTGCGTAGTGTTACAGGTTTAATGTTCCAGGTTGTATTACACGTGTGTCATAAAATAGAATATTATATGAGTGTTCGACACTGCTAACAAGGGACGTTATGTGATAAAGTAATGTATATGTGTCAATTAAAAGTATAGTTATAGTAGTAATACTCATGGGTTCTTTAAATATCCTTGAATGAATATGAGTAAAATGAAAAATGAGCTGGTAGCTCTTAATTCAACACTCCAGTTTTTGGGTTTGGCCTGGCTGGTTAAAGCTGTTAATATGTAAGATATATATATGTATTCCTCATCATCAGTAGGTGTAGAAATGATGTACATATGTTGTAAAATTTGGTTGTTTTGGCGGGATAGCTACTTTAAAAGAAGTAAATATGCATCCCCCCGACCCATCCACTCTTTGTTATCTATCATGTGTCGTGTAATTTGGGGTTGTAACTTGTGAACAAAAGTCATTTATGCTTACAGAAGTGCCAGCGGTGAAACTACTGTTCAGTTTCATGTAGTTTTCGGCGATGACCTCACTGCAGACTTCCAAGGAAAGGTACTGGCTGTGCTTGATGAGAAAGCGAACCATGTCGGCGTAAACGCTGATTACAACATGGTTGGAGTGATTGTGGGTAGATTGAGCTGTAACGCGACCCTGTACCCAGTCAACTACACGACGGACCAGACCATATTCCCGACGTTGATGCCCTCCACACCCATCATACAGCCTACTCTTGGTATAGTATTTATGAGACACGTGCAGATGAATAGTTCAGCTCTTTTATAACTACTGCTGCTATTCCATTGAAATATACACGGGACCCCCAGAAGCCACTTTTGAAATTGAACACCCACCCATAGATGCAAAATTGAATTTAGAGAACTAAATTTGGGAAAATAGGGTTCACTCAAAGATTTTTATTAAACTGCCTTACTGGGGTCTTTGGTATGTTTTAATGGAATAGCCCTGCACATATACTGACAATGTTGAGTCATATACAGTCTTTACGACACTGTATAATTTAAAGAAAACATATTAAAGAGAACCATCAGGCTCTTTCAAGAAAAAAACTCGGGTCAAACGCATCTTGTTGGAATGTGTAGACTTTGATCCTATGCGTCAAAGGTACCACAATGTTAATACTATGAAAGAGTTATTTGATACTATAGATTTTAGTCTTGTTCTAGATTTCCAGAAAGAAATCAGACTACCGTATATAAATCATTATTATATGTTCTTATATATATTTACTTGTTTATATACCCGTTGACGGGCATTTGTTGATTTACATATATAGTTTATATTACTACCATATCATCCTTTGTTTGTAAATAGTTTTTATCTTTATATATGTACATTAATTTTTAATTACTACTTCATTTCTTCATCTTTCATCAGTTTTTGCGCACAATATGACCTATTTATGTGTCGACGTGCCGTAAAACACCATTCATTCATACATTCGTTCAAGAAAAATCTAAAATTCTAAAGCTGTTCAAATTCGATGCAATGTTGAAGCATCGTGTTGCTCAGTTCTAAATTTGAATTCATATATTTTCAATGGAATCGGCCCTAAATTGCTCAAATTAACCCTAGTGTGTAACCTAAGATAGCATATATTAATGTGCGAATTGATAAATTAATGTGCAAATTAATGTGCAAATTGATAAATTAATGCGTAAATTGATAAATTAATATGCAAATTAATGAGCGAATTGATAAATTAATATCAATTAATACGCGAATTGATAAATTCATGTGCAATTGAATTTCCTTGTAAATAAGGGATCATTTTTAGGCTCATGCATTTTAGGCCCTTCATAATATAAAATATATTATTATTTGTCAGTTTTAAGTCAGACCCATTAACCCTCATATAAAGCCTGATTTTTAAATGTTTGTAGTCTTCCTGAGTTGGAAGTCGGCCTCAAATCTTTCCGAGTTGGAAGTCAGCCTCCAGTTTTTCTCTATGATTTCAGACCTGCATCACTGTATCAGGGGGCCGTGTAAGAACCAGGGGACTTGTGTAGAGAGACTAGATGGGTACAGATGTAGCTGTCCTGTACAGTGGACGGGGGACAACTGTCAGCAGGGTAGGTAGTCTTATTGTTCCATGACTTCGCAGGGAATGTTGAAATGGCGGTGTAGGTCTGTCATGACCCCTGGTGTTTCTTATAGACTATAAGGGCTGCCCACACCAATATTGTCATCAAGCATTAACATTCCTGGATGTAAAACTATATTATCATGTACAAAGATTCTATTCTCAAGAAACATGTTAGTTATTGTCAGGGTGGCCACAGACTCTGTAAAACAGGGAAAATGGCAAAAAAATATTCCCTGCAGGGAAAAATCAGGGATTTTTTTTAAAAATGTAATGTGCACTAATGCAAAACAAAAGTAATGTTGAACATGCATTTGACACTCTTCAGGCAGAAAAAAAGAAATACTTCTATCTATGAAGATGATTTTGTCAGTCGTCCATCCATCTGTCCATTAACTTTTGCCTTGTTAACTCGATAGGGCCTTCATTTTTCATCCGATCTTTTTCAAACTCTTCCAGATTGTTGATATCAATGAAAGCTCGAAAGTGTTCGAAAACAAGCCAGATCAGACCATTTGCACTGGAGTTATGGCCCTTAATTTTCTGAAATTTGCTATAATTTGGCCTCGTTAACATGATAGGGCCTTCATATTTCATCCCATCTTTTTCAAACCTTACGCGATTGTTGATATTAATGAAGGCTCGGACAAAAACCAGCCAGATTGGACCTTTAACACCAGAGTTATGGCTCTTGATTTAGTTAAAATTGCTATATTTTGCCTCGTTAACATGATAGGGCCTTATTTTTTCATGCAATCTTTTTCAAACGTTACCATATTGTTGATATCAGTAAAAGCTCGCACGAGTTCGAAATCAAGCCAGATCGGACCATTTGCACTGGAGTTGTGGCCCTTTATTTTCTGAAATGTGCTATAATTTGGCCTCGTTAACATGATAGGGCCTTCATATTTCATCCCATCTTTTTCAAACCTTATGCGATTGTTGATATTAATGAAGGCTCGGACAAAATCAGCCAGATTGGACCTCTAACACCAGAGTTATGGCCCTTGGTTTAGTTAACAATGTTGTATTTTGCCTCGTTAAGATGATAGGGCCTTCATTTTTCATCCGATCTTTGCCAAACTTAACCAGATTTTTACTATCAATGAAATCTTGGACACTTTTGAAAAACAATCAAATCGGATTAGTAACATCAGAGTTGATCACCCTTGAATTAGTTCAAAGATGCTGAATTTTGCTTTTTGTATTTGGACCTTCATTTGGTCGGATTTCAGCGAAACTTTGCAGGATTATCAGTACCAAGCCCAGTTGAATGTTTTTGCAGAGTTATGGCCCCTTAAAGTTGTTAATACACAAACTTTGTCTGGACTAGTTCTCCTGAACCCCTTGTCGGATTTCAACAAAACTTTTTAGGGATGATCAGTACCAGGTCTTGTTGTGCATATCATCGCCATGTTCCGGTTGAATAATTTTTGGTGGAGTTATGTCCCTTTAAATGTTTAAATACACACATTTTGTCTGGACTAGTTCTCCAGAACCCCTGACTGGATTTCAGCGAAACCTTTCAGGGATGATGGTACCAAGCCTAGTTGTGCCTGTCTTCACCGTGTTGTGGTTGAAAGATTTTTTGCATAGTTATGGCCCTTTAATTGTTTTGATACACAATCTTTGTCAGGACTAGTTCTCCTAAACCCTTGGCCGGATTTCAATGAAACTTGGCAAGGACGATCAGTATCATACACAAGCCTAGTTGTGCGTATCATTGCCTTGTTCCGGTCAATTGATTTTTGCGGAGTTATGACCCTTTAAAGGTTTTAATACACAAACTTTGTCCTAACTAGTTCTTCTGATCCCCTGGCTGGATTAATCTTAGTGGTGATGATGAGTACCGAGCCTAGTTGTGCATGTCATCGCCATGTTCCAGTTGAATGAACTTTGGCAGAGTTATGACCCTTTAAAGGTTTTAATACACTAACTTTGTACAGACTAGTTCTCCTGAACCTCTGGACAGATTTCAGCAAAATGTGGCAGGGATGATCAGTACCAAGCCTTGTTGTGCATGTCATCGCAATGTTCTGGTTGAATGATTTTTGACATAGTTATGGCCCCTTATACACAAACTTTAGCTTTAGCAAGTAGAGCATCCACAGGCCCTTTTGGCCCTCTTGTTGTATTAATGCATCAATTATAAACATTTTAGATGGTATTCATTTGCTTAAATAGTTTATATGAAATAAAGAAATATTTAAAAATGCAATTTTTAAAAAAAAAATCTTCGTATGTTCATGTTCATATATGTGGTAGGTATAGCTATAAGGGGAGGATGGAGGCTCTATATTTGGTTATTTTTATAAGGGAAACCCAATGCTGGGTCAGGGAAATATCAGAATTTTATTTTGAGATTTCTGTGGCCACCTTGTATTGTGTAATATCGAAGATGTAGTGGTTATTATCTCAGTTCTTGAAAAGTGAATAATAACAGGATAAGGTCACTTTTTCAAATTCTCGCTTTGGACGATTATGAAATACATTCAAAAGCAGTATTTACGGAGGTTACCTGTTCAAAGGCTTGATCAAAATGGGATATTTTGTGCATCGATTTCTGGCTAATATACCGACTTTTTGAATGTTTGCCAAAATGAAACTACTTCATCCCTAACTTAATCCCTAACTTATTGATATTCATAAGTTAATACCATTTAAAGTAGAGTGTGTACAACTTTAAATTACACATGTACATATAGCATGTACAGCTTTAAGTTACATATGTACATATAGCATGTACAGCTTTAAGTTACACATGTACATATATAATGTACAGCTTTAAGTTACACATGTACATATAGAATGTACAGCTTTAAGTTACACATGTACATATAGCATGTGTACAGCTTCAAGTTACACATGTACATATAGTGTGTACAGCTTTAAGTTACACATGTACATATAGCATGTACAGCTTTAAGTTACACATGTACATATAGTGTGTACAGTTTTAAGTTACACACATGTACATATAGCATGTACAGCTTTAAGTTACACATGTACATATGGCATGTACAGCTTTAAGTTACAAATGAACATATAGAATGTACAGCTTTAAGTTGCACATGTACATATAGCATGTACAGCTTCAAGTTAAACATGTACATATAGTGTGTACAGCTTTAAGTTACACATGTACATATAGCATGAACAGCTTTAAGTTACACATGTACATATAGTGTGTACAGCTTTAAGTTACACACATGTACATATAGCATGTTCAGCTTTAAGTTACACATGTACATATATCATGTACAGCTTTAAGTTACACATGTACATATAGCATGTACAGCTTTAAGTTACACATGTACATATACAATGTATAGCTTTAAGTTACACATGTACATATAGCATGTACAGCTTCAAGTTACCCATGTACATATAGTGTGTACAGCTTTAAGCTACACATGTACATATAGCATGTACAGCTTTAAGTTACACATGTACATATAGTGTGTACAGCTTTAAATTACACACATGTACATATAGCATGTACAGCTTTAATTTACACATGTACATATAGCATGTACAGCTTTACGTTACACATGTACTTATAGAATGTACAGCTTTAAGTTACACATGTACATATAGCCTGTACAGCTTCAAGTTACGGAGGTAAATATAGTATGTACAGCTTTAAGTTACACATGTACATATAGCATGTACAGCTTTAAATTACACATGTACATATAGCATGTACAGCTTTAAGTTACACATGTACATATAGCATGTACAGCTTTAAGTTACACATGTACATATAGAATGTACAGCTTTATGTTACACATGTACATATAGCATGTACAGCTTTAAGTTACACATGTACATATAGAATGTACAGCTTTATGTTACACATGTACATATAGCATGTACAGCTTTAAGTTACACATGTACATATAGCATGTACAGCTTTAAGTTACACATGTACATATAGAATGTACAACTTTAAGTTACAAATGTATATATAGTGTGTACAGCTTTATGTTACACATGTACATATAGCATGTACAGCTTTAAGTTACACATGTACATATAGCATGTACAGCTTTAAGTTACACATGTACATATAGAATGTACAGCTTTAAGTTACACATGTACATATAGCATGTACAGCTTCAAGTTACACATGTACATATAGTATGTACAGCTTTAAGTTACACATGTACATATAGCATGTACAGCTTTAAGTTACACATGTACATATAGTGTGTACAGCTTTAAGTTACACATGTACATATAGCATGTACAGCTTTAAGTTACATTTGTACATATAAAATATACAGCTTTAAGTTACACATGTACATTTAGCATGTACAGCTTTAAGTTACACATGTACATATAGAATGTACAGCTTTAAGTTACACATGTACATATATCGTGAACAGCTTCAAGTTACACATGTACATATAGTGTGTACAGCTTTAAGTTACACATGTACATATAGCGTGTACAGCTTTAAGTTACACACATGTACATATAGCATGTAGAGATTTAAGTTACACATGTACATGTAGCATGTAGAGATTTAAATTACACATGTACATTAGCGTGTACAGCTTTAAGTTACACAAATTCGTAATTCTAACCTTTTCTACATAATTTAGATGTGGATGAATGTTCTGCCCCAATCAGTCCATGTCTACACGGAGGCACCTGTGACAACAGACCGGGTGGTTATGTATGTGCATGCACCGCTGACTGGACAGGAGTGAGATGTGAAAATGGTACTATTATTGAATTCATGTGACATTTGTATTTGATATAATGTAACTGCCTCGGTACCTCAGTGGATAAGGCATGGGGTTTAGAGCTTCAGACCTCTGCCCTGCGTAGGTTTGCTTGCTGGTGGAGACATGTCTGATGGGATACTTCATCATTCATTTCATCTCCCTCTGAGGTTGCTGTCTCAATATAACCTAATATAATGTGCCATTGGGATGTAAAACAATGTTTCATTTAATGTGATGCGATGGTAAAACTTACGAATTTAACAAAGAAATACATCAAACAATATGTACAATTTATTATTGAAAAATGATAATCAAAACAACTTCTAATTCAGATTGGTTTATGAATGTTCATTAAAAAACTAACCCATAGCTGATCTGGCTGTCAAAAAAAGATTTTTTTTTTGTCAGTAGAGCGCTTCAGTGTTGTTGACCTCTTGTTTGTATTTACAGCTGTTGACCGTTGTGTGATCAACCCATGCGCCCATGGCGGCACGTGTATTGGCAGTAGTTTGCTGTTGTGTCGATGTACTGATGGGTGGAAGGGTACAACATGCGAGACCGGTCAGTGTTAAACATTTATTTACACATCACGATGATGAGAGGTTATGTATGTATAAGATAATCAACATTTGTTTTGTATACACTTGGGACGGGTAAACTGGAATCACCTTGTCTGTCAGTTTGTCTGTCTGTGCCCACGTTCGCTATTTTAAATGGTAAGACGTGTTGCATAACACAATAGAATTCAATACAATTTATTCCGTTAAACACATATATACATGTAAGCCTATTAAAGCCTATTATATCAAGCATTCATTCTTTTGTTCCTAAACAAACTGTAAGGAAAAACCTCATCAGATGCCATTCATTTGTCCGTCTCTCCATCCATATTCATTGTCCGTCTCTCCATCCATATTCATTTGTCCGTCTCTCCATCCATATTTCTATCCATCTTGGGCATGTGCATGT
>JAWPHD010010446.1:0-93596 GCA_037043455.1 Cyrtodaria siliqua | reverse complement strand
AAGGATGTATTAGCCATCAAATACTGTGTGGACTGTGATGAGAGCATTTGTTCCATGTGTCTCAAATTGCATAATAGATTTGAAATGATGAGAGATCACAAACTCCTTGACGAGATCCCAAAAAACGTCAAAGAACAACACGGTGGCCACGAATTCCTTGATGACACCCCAGCAACAGTCAAAGGACCACAAGATGGTAGCCAACTCCAGTTTGAAGAAAAATGCCAAATACACCACGGTAAAGTCAGAGATATCCACTGCGGCACACATGACGTGATGTGTTGTTCCACTTGCTTAGTTATCAATCACAGGTAAGAGACATAAATGCGTTATATTTTTCATTAAAACAGTAAATTTTCCACTAGAGGTAAAAATGTTGCACTCGGATTTCACTCATAAGATACAGACTAAGTGGTTTTAATGTATTTATTGCATTTTGTTTCTTTACACGATAGGAAAATGGGTCAGGAGGTAAAACTTAGGCCTCGAAATTGTCCTTTTATGAAAATAGTTTATGAGGCGAATACTTTGCAACCAAATGTATATGAGGAATCTTTGCAATTAACTATGACCCTAAAGATGAGGTGATTTGTTTTTTAATTCATTTATATTGACATATACCTATGCGTGATGTAAGAACAACATTTTGAGTACACATTGATTTAAGAATCAATTAGAACCATCACTGAAGAAGATGAATACCCAGCCTTTTTCCGTAAAAAATTGTAGAATCGAAAACCTTTGAGGCAGGGACAAATCATATCATGAACTGTATGACAAGTGTAACAACAATCGATGGACACATTTGAAGTGAAAGCCACATGAAGTTCATTATACAATTTTAGAGTGGAAACAATCAAACAGCTATAATAAACCCGGCAGTCAACAATGTGTGATATAGCGGGATATAAGTTAATGTAAAACATGTGACCACTCGGTCTGGTCAAACTTGACTCCAGGGTCACCATTTGAACTTGCGTAGTATACAGCCTCTGTACTGCGCTACACCGTATTCCTAAAGTCTAGATATCCATACATAATCGGGTGTTTCAGCCCTTCAACAACCTGAGGCATTCTAGTTTGGTGGGGCTGCAGTGATGATCAATTACTGCTTGTTGATGATTGGCTTGCTGTTCTTTGTTATTCTATGAGGCCATAGCCAGCTCAAGGCCTTCTCATCAGCACTACTAATCCCCTGGATGGCTCTCTTTTTTATTCATCCTGTGGTTCTTAAATAAGTAAGCATCTTCCACATGGACTGTGCTGGGAATCTCGTACATCCTACTTCCACTGGGAAACAATCATGTGTTCCAACCTTTGGCTTGAAACTCTTCGACAAGTTGTACATACTTAGCCGTGTGCATTTCTTTTATACGCCTCATTACACCTACCTTCCCCGGGTAATGTCAGCTCAATGATAACGAGCTGGCTGGTGCCGGTAGACCAGTCAGGCCTCGGTGTGGTGTTGACAATGTCAACCAGCTTCTTTGTAGGTCCATTGTCATTTCTAACGACTTGGGCTGTGCAGAACCCCAAGTTACTGCCCTTCTTGTACAATGTGTCGAAGCTTTACTTCTGTCGCTAAACAGGTCAACTTCTCATGTCGACACCTATATATTCCTTCAGACACGGCTACTTGACAGGAGGAAAGTATATGACCCAAGGTTCGTCGATTTACACACAGAGTACAAGTTGGGTCTTCAGTCAGTTTCAAACCGTGTAGATTAGACGGTGTGGGGATGACATCACAGACACTTCTCAGAAGAAAGCTTATGCGGACTTGTTCCCAAGTGCCACAAAATCGTTTTTCTGACACATTCCACCTTGTAGATGCCCCCTGGCTACCAATCTGAACCATCTGTGACATCCTTCGATCCTCCTTTCCCTTCCAAATCTCTGCCTGGACCACAGATTTTTTGGTTTCTGGTTATCAGATGCCACCCATTTTGGTGGGATCTGCTTTCTCAGCTCTTTTCTACAGCTTGATCCAACAACGTCTGCGTGTTTCTGTCTCGACTCTGTCCACTGCCTGGCTCACTGACCACTTTCTACGGAGCTCAGTTCCTGCTTGGCTAATGCTCTCATCATTGCCGTGTCTCGATATCTGGAGTAGGCATTTTTGCCACCTAGCTATCATTTTTCACTTCCGTTCCTGAACGTTCAATCAAACCGAGACTGCAATATTTTTTTTATATTGATCGTGTTAGCTGATTTCCATATTTATCTTTTCATACTCATTTTGAACTCCTCCATCAGTGGAGCTTGCCAGATGATATGAAGAGGCCCGAGGGAACTTTTCTAATTGTCTTTTTCAGGGTTTCGACTGTAGTTGTAGGTATCCCATAGAGCATTATAGGTCAGATGTCTCTTGGCGAATTTCTTTTCTTGTGTACTGAATTTGAACTTTCCAGATAGTCCTGTATTGTCCACCTTTTGGAGACCATCCTATGCCTGATTCTTCATCCGCATGATTGCAATTCGATCTTTCAGACTAGAGTCATACAATTAAACAAGGCAATTGATTGCATTATCTACAATGCTTGGGATATTTTCTCCTTGTATCTTCAGTTTGTACTGTTGGATCCGGTGCAATGAAATATATCGACCCCATAGGTCTCACACCTCAGTTAATTTACTGTACATCATTTTCCAACATTAGTCAGTTTAATGCGTTTTACATCAATTTGGAACAACCTTAGGCTATATTTGAGATACCAATATAGATTCGGGGCTTCCTATTGATTGAAAAAAAGATAAAGGGCCTATTACGGCATATAGTCAGATTGTAAGGTAGATTCTGATTGGGTTAAATTATGTTCATTTAGGATATTTTGACCAATATTATGCATTTTTATGGGAACAATTGTACTGTGGGTATATTTGCAAAAGTGAAATTTCTTTACTGCCATTCTGGGAGTATGATCAAATATTCCATTTGTACTCGTCATCGAATAGCTCCCGGAAATACTTTGAAAACGATAGAATTCGGTCTATTAATGAGCCAGTTATGGGTATTTAAAGTTTGGACCAATCAGAGTCTACCATTTATGTCACGTGATCCCTGAACAGTAATGTCACCATAACTATAAGAGATAGGTAAACAAAAGTATACATTTTAGAATCAGCGTGAACAGATTTATCAAATGGTATCAGTTGTATATGGTTTAAATTACAAATTAAAAAAGTTTAAAAACTGCTCTTATGCAATAACTCTAAAAGTAAACAACTTCGACGCGAGAACCCTAGGTTTATTCGAAAGTTCTTTGTGAGATTTATTAGAAAATTAAATAAAATTGAACATTAGATATTAAATGATATCCTACGGCTGTAAAACTGATTTTAAGTTTTTTTCCGAAACAAAGGTTTCACATTTGTATATAGAAGAAGAAGAAGAAGATTCTTTATTATGCAATAACCCTAACAAGAGTCATGAGCATAGCATCAATAATTACATTTATGATACAATTGTGGCATGGTAAGATGGCATACAAAGTACATATCATGATATATATAAATAACAGTCTATTCAGGTACATAGTTATAATAACAAATGCGTTATATCTCACTGAAAGTTAAATTTGTGTTAGTGTTTGAGATAAAAAAAAACAAAAAAAACTTGCACGCACTTGTGCCAGGAAGAGACGGCGTGACAGGCATATATGTTCAACATATATCATATAACAAATATTGTTCAATAATCTCTACCTAACCTATTCAAAATTTACACTCTAAGCATCGCGTATCGTTTTTCAAATGCTTTGTATACATAGATTGCTAGATTTCTTATCTCAGTAGCGTTTTCACTTTTTATTAATTTCAAAAATGTAAAACAATTTGGATGTTCCCAATAATATTTTTTAATATATTTAGTACGTAACTCCTGATAAGCTTGACATTCGATGACAAAATGGTACTCGTCTTCTAAGACTTGACAAAATGTGCATTTTCGTTCATCAAATGGTACACAGATGGGTTTTCGCCATCTTCCAGATTCTACTGCTAGCCTATGCGAAGAAATTCTTAAACGAGACAGGGCCATTCTGTATTTGCGTATGTCTACTACATCTAAGTATTTATTGAAACCAAAATCAACTATATTTCTATAAAATAAAGCTCTGCTTGAGTCTTGTAAACCACCGTTAAAATTCTGCAGCCATACATCTTTAATTTTTAGTTTCATCTGCTTAAGAAATAACTGTATATCGCCTACCCCTTGAGCAAGCCAGACCTCGTAGAACCCTAATTTAGACAATAGTAACTTTACTTGAGAAACCCAATTTGTTTTTCTTGGATTAGTCTCTGCACTGAGTTTAAGGCTTCTATACACGTGATTAATAAATTTTGTTTCTGAACTTGTAACAATTTTCAGCCAATACTTTATAATATTATATGACCGATAAGTATCTAGGCTATATCTACCTATGTCTCCGTACACAAAACTATTTTGAGCCGATATCTTAACCCCTAATAATCGTTTACAAAAGCTTAAATAAGTCCTTTCTATTTGCAAACCTTTATTAAATCCCCAAACTTCTGATGAATAATTAAGAATGGGCAAAATCAACTTATCAAAAAGATCAAGAGTATGTTTAGGAGGCAAATCGGTAAATTTATACAAATATGTATTCATTTTAAAAATAGCTTTTAAGGCTTGACCAGCTAACATTTTTTCATTTTCGTTATATGAGGCACCCGAGGTGAAAAGCACCCCTAAATACTTAAATTTATTTACTATTTCCAGTTCACCATCTTTATAATGAAAATGCAAGTTTTGAGTCAGTCTTCCTCCCCTTTTGAAAATCATTACCTTAGTTTTATCTAAATTCACTGTCAATTTCCATCTATCACAATAATCTGATAAAACATTTAAGGAATCCTGAAGACCCTCTGCACTTTTTGAGAACAAAATAATATCATCTGCGTATAAAAGCAAGCATATCTTAATGGTACCTATATCGATACCTTCAACACCCTTTGATCTAAACATGTCTTCAATATCATTAAGATAAAGACTAAATAAAAAAGGTGACAAACTTTCACCTTGTCTGACTCCTAAACTACATGCAAAACTATCACTTAATGTGTTTAAGTTCTTTATTCTAGATTTGACATTGCTATACATTGATTTGAGTACCTTTAAGATATTTCCCCTTACTCCATATTTTATTAATTTATACCAAAGAATGTCTCGTACCACAAAGTCAAATGCTTTTTTGAAATCGACAAATGCACAAAATAGCTTTTCCCCATTATTTAAACAATGACTTATCAAACCGTTTAGTACAAATATATTGTCTACTGTGCTCATTCCTTTGCGAAAACCGGCTTGCGCCTCTATATAAACAAAATACGACTCGGCCCAATTATCTAACCTATTATTTAAAATGCGCGTGAACAATTTGCCTAATGTGCTTAATAAAGTTATTCCTCTATAGTTAGATGGGTCGTCACTATCGCCACCTTTCGGGATGGGAACTATGAATCCTTCACTCCATTTTTCTGGAAAGTATCCATAGTGTAAACAACAATTAAATAATTTATGAAAGTACTTTGTAAGGTTATCAGTTCCGTGTATAAAAAATTCGTTTAAAAATAGGTCTGGCCCACTACTTGTATTTGATCGTAATTGTTTGATTGCATTATTAATTTCTATCAAAGTTATCTCGCTATCGAGCTCCTCAAACATAAGCTGCAATTCTTCGTCTAGGTATTGTTCATTAAAAGTAAGAATATCATCGTCGGCCTGGTAAAAACTATCCTCAGGATTATTTATTGCTTTAAAATACGCCGCAAAATGATCAACATTTATTTTAGTCGACGTTTTACTAACTGCATCTTTAAGCATTTTCCAATATAGTTTTGCATTTGATAGTCTCGCATTTATAAATTTATTCGTATTTTGCTTTCTTTGTTTGTATTTTTTACTTCTGATAGTTTTCTTATACTCTGATCTAGATGTACACAAATTTACTCTGTTAGTCTCAGATCTGTCGTATCGGTAATTATTCAGATCTAAATAAATGTATAATACTTGTAATGAAGAGTTCAACTTTAAAGCGAGGTTACATTTTATAATTGTTATTAGATGTGTTTATACTTTGTTTATACTTTGAGAAAGAACAGATTTGAAAATGGAAGTTATTGATTTTTTAAATAGATTTGCACAATCTGCGTTGATTATTTGTATTATTAAAATTAAATAAGCAGTTGACTTTTTGGCTTTTTCGGGGTTAGGAGACACTAGTTTTAACAATACAATACACTACAATACAATTGAAGTTTCAATCAAATACTCATTGGTACGATTCTTTAATTATAACTGACGGTTTGGCAATTTACCAGGATATTAAGTTTCAAGCATTATCGGTTATAAGCAATAACTACAATTTTTCAAGTGGAAGATTACGGCTATAAACAAAAAAGATACGTGGTACTTACTTGTTAGTTGAAGTTTAACTTTGTTCTCGAATACACAATCTAATTGGTCTGTTTGTGCTATTTATAGAAATCAACGTCAAGTCTATTTATAGAAGATCGCTATTTTATTCTCTTAATTGTGTTTGTTGCTCCCAAAGGATCACCTTTATCAGTATTTATTAACATGTCAAATCTTGTTTTAAAGTATTGGTATAATTGAGTATTTCCGGTCCATTGTTCACGTTTTCTATTGAGGTCGGATGTCAGTTCACCATGTCAATACCTTTTGTTCGAGGATCCTGGCGCTAATGCCCTTTGCGGTTTTAAAACAAAGGAAACTCAGACATCCTGTCTCTATAATGACCACAGATTAAGTCTAAATGTCAATACCTTTTGTACGAACATCCTGTCACTAATCACCTCTGCGGTTTTTATACAAAATGAATTCAGACATCTGTCTCTCAATAGTGTCGATTGAATCGAGGAATTAACCTATGACACTCATCCTATCGCGTGGGTACGCTAAATGATTAAGGGGACCGATGCAATATCCTTTGTCCGAACATCCTGGCACTTATCCCCTCTACAACAATACATACATACGCAAATGAGGCTGCGCGTGACCTAACACGTTCTATTTTAAGAAACAAAATGGCGCCCGCGCATGCACAGTCGTGATGCCAAACCGGCGTCTCTACTACTGACAGTGCTTTCGAGCATACACAGCTAGGAACATGTACGGCATATAGAGGTGATTAGTTATGAAACTGCTGGTCATAATTTAACGAAACTTCAAAGTTAGCATCCTTCCGTGGTCATCTCTCAGATTTATACAAGCCGTCCAAATGCAAAAAAAAAAATATGACCGCCGTTTATAAAAAAAATAGTATTTTTTACACGACCTCATGAACTGCGGAGAAGAATTTAACGAAACTTCACAGGAAGCATCCTTGCATGATCCTCTCTCAGATTAATTCAAATCGTACTGATCATTCAACAATTATGGCCGCCGTAACTAAATATAGAAAAAAACTAATTATTGTACACTATTAACTTAAATACCGCATGCCGTATTTCTAATTAGTGTTTTTTCCCCGGAAGAATATCGATTGTTTTATCAACTACCTTTAATCCTAACTTGAATAGTTCTGTTTTGAGTATTTCGCATTGGCTTAAATATAATGGGGAGATACTGAAAGGGTCAAAGAATACATGATCAAATAATCCCGTTTGTCCGCACGTCCCGTAGTCTGTGTTTTCGCCTTTATTAATCTTAATTGTATCGTTGTTGCCTAGGCGGCTGTGCCCTAATCTTAATCTGGTATATGCTATATTCATACACCTATCTTCGCTATTGTAACGTGTACCGTCTTCGCTTAATATTTATAGTTATAGTACTAACAATTATTGCAAATATTTTTAAACTTTATTTTAATATATTTGGCAAATAAATTGGGCGTGACATGGATTGAAAAACAAGCATGGGGTTTAACTGGACTGCCGGTAAGCACAAAATACCATTATGGCAAGCCCTTACAGAAGAAAGCATTAAGCAATAAAGCTATTGAATATTACAATATTAAGGACATAAATACATGTGGACCAAATTAAATATTCATTATGAAAGCAACTTTTCTGATAAGCATTTAAGCAAGTGTTGAAAGTAGTGTTGATATATAAGCATAATTGCAAGTGCACCGAATTCAAGCAATTCAAATGTTTGTTTGGCAATTCGTACGGACAGCAAATTTGTATATAATTTATGTTTAGATTACAATTCAGTCTCTGGGTATATAGGAGCTGAATAAAGATAAATTGAAATTTACATGTCCTTCCTTATACACCTTCGCTGCCCGCCATATGGATGGGAACCCGGGCACTCCAAGTCATAGAGTGTCCACGCTCCCATCCACCTCCAAAAAATAGGGGAAACATGTTTTGGTAGCAGCGAAGAGTGCGTACAAAAAGAAAAATATTCGAATGCCAAGCCCAAAACAGAAACGATGCCAAAAAAACTAACAACATATTTCCTTATAACTGCCTACTTTTAATGAAACATTCCAATCCAGCTGCTAACTGGTTAAGAAACAAGTTGTTCCCCACATTTGATAAATGAACACCATCCTGTTCACGACAGTTATCATCAGCCTGAATGTCTGGGTGTAGCAGATAATGGCCCCAAATATCTATTATCGCCTTAGTAGCATAACTGTTTAGCCTCTTTCTGGCCATTTCCATTGCAACGGGGTTGTTAGAATAACGTCATGAAAGCCTAGGAAGTTTTTGAGAGCAAATAACGACCACATGTGGTTAATTGACCCTAAAAAACTCGATCAGAAGCTTAAAATGCTTTCTAAGAACCTTTTATAGGTATTTCCCTAAATCATTTCCCCCACAGTGCAGCAAAATGTGTGAGGGGGCTGGACCATATTGCAGCAGGTACTGAATCTTGTTCTGAACGCCTAGTAGACCCAAACCACTATAACCCTGGTACCATACTGTTGCATGAAGTTATACAAGTCCTAAATTAGTCCATCTGGTCATGTACGCGCCACCTAAAACGCCCTCTTGACAATCGATGAACCCAGACACCAGATCGTGTGATCACCTAAAACAACTTGGTTATGGTTAATATTTAGCTAATAACGAGATTGTTTTATTAGCTAATCGGACAAAATTGGGAGAACATGCACTGGAACATGCACATGCGGCGAAAGTAGCTGCCCCTATTCTAAAAGAATGTGATTAGTATCTTGAAGAGTCAATGCCAAGAAAAGCTAAAGATTTTTTTTTAGAACAGCTGAAAATTGGTAACGGGACAATGGACGCCAATTTTATGCAATGGGATGCGAATGGCCAGTTGATCTGAATCGATTTCTAGCCCTTGAAGAACTAAAACTGTAGTAGGACCAACATATTTGTTGTCAGCAATAGGGACACCTACTTCAGAACAAACCCGAGTAAAGGTTGAAACTAATGTATTACATATTTCAGTCCCATGTTCCCCAGCAAAAATAAAGTCATCAAGAAAATGGTCAAAAGTGACAAAGCCTGAAGCAAAACTGACAAGCCAATGTAAGTAAGTAGAAAAGTTCTCAAACATAGCACACAAAACATTTGTCAATGTAAAACTTTTAAACCTAACAAATGAAAATCCCCTGGATGTAGAGGTAAAATCGAAAAGCTGATTTAACATCCCTTTTTGCCATTAAATCAGATTTACCAAGATTAAAAATCATTTCCACCACCTTGTCAAATGAAGTATATTTTACTATACAAATATCATCATTTATCCCGTCATCAACACTGCTACCTCCTGGGTAAGACACATGAGTTATCAAACGCCAAGAACCATCCGACTTGGGAACAACACCAACTGGAGATACTTTTAGATTAGCCACAGTAGGGGAATTGAACTGACTAATCATTCTCCCCAAAGCAGTTTCTTTATCAATCTTTGATTTCAATGCTTGAAAATGCTGATATGCAGACTTTAAGACTTTTGCATCTGGTTTTGTCGTGAACCCGTGTATTGAAGCTTAAAACCGTTATTGAATCAATCAGCTAATAATTTTGCATCTTGTCGGTTTGGATATAAGGCTAAATAATTCTGTAATGTTGACACATTACTAGGACTTTTACCTAGGGCCCATAAATCGGACAGACTGACCTCTGGGTCTTTGTGACTGGAAGTAACTGGGTGAGCCCTGGGTTGCAGTGGCTCGCACAGGTCTGCGCCATACATTTCTCTCTGGTTTTCTGGCAAAACACAACCTAGAACGATGATCACCATAACATGATAAGCACTTATGACTGTATGAAAACACAAGGCGAGAACACTGGCTCAAGTTAAAATCAAAACATGTTTTCCGGGCAAAATGACCCCCAGTACTGGCACCGGCTTGACCACTTGAGGACATATAAAGTAACTAAAGCTCATAATCTATTTTCCCCCATGACAATGAAGGGTTAGAGACAAGACGAAGACGATATTGTTGGTCATAGTGCTTCCATCCAAAACCATCATGACGCATTGTCCCAGTCTTAATGACATTCATGTACTTCAACAATTCCTGGACTTTTTCAGGATGAGCCAACAAATAAAGGCTTTAAACACAAAAAAATGCATCGGTCCAAGTTTCAATTCTTAGTTGTTTTGTCAAGGGATTGGTGGGTTTTACCATTAGCTCACCAAGTGGAGATATAACTAAGTGTTTGTCTTTGTCCATGGGAACTTGAGCCTCCAATAAACTGGCAAGATCAATGTACTGGCCAGCTATAAGCTTCGATTTAATTGACTGGGATACAGAAAACCCAAGTTCCGCATGAACGCTTGGTAATGCAAAGATCTTCATAGACGGGTCTACGTCTACTGTACCTGCTTTGAAGGGCAAGCCCGAGTCCAATGGCACTTCTGTGAAAGGGTCAACACCAAAATCAACTGTATTCAAAGAAGACAGATGTACGTCCATCGGGGAGGCCCACTGGTTACTGAGGAGGACTTAGGAGACACGTGTACGTCCAACCGGGGAGGCTCACTGGTGCCCGAGGACATAGGCGACTGAATCTTCCGGGACACATGCAAGCGCTGACTTTTCCTGGTGGGAGCAACAACCACGTTAACCGGCAGAGAAGTAACCGTCGAACTGGCTCGCTTTCCACGACGCATTGTCCAGTCTGATTATGAAAACAAAATAAACGTACAACGTATAAACCCTAGCAAAAATAAAATAAAAAATAAAATATGTATTCATATCTTCTAAACATGAATACAAACTTTTTGCAATGACTATTTGCAGTCTTCGTTTCTTTATGTATATTATGTTATTTTTTTTATTATTATATTATTTTTTTTGGACATCATGGCAATATCCTAAACATATTTCCCATTAAAATGTATCCAGAAGCATTATTCTGGCAATATAAGTAAACACAACCCTCTCATTGTTCAATAAAATATCCTTCCCCTCTCTCTGGGGCGGCTCTAAATAACCTATACTGTGTTGATGAGCCGTTAAACAACATTCAATTATTGTTCAATAAAAACAAAGAAAATGAAAATGAAATTGCCAATGTTTACAAACCACTGCAGATCGACCCCGATATTGATGACGTCACTCATAAACCACGCAAGATGAGAATACATCGCCGCCGTAGATAGTATGGTGGCATTTTTCTGTCACGAGATAGCTATGTAATTATCATGATTATTTAGAGATAGTACCATGTATTTTCGAGATAATTATGGTGGCATATTTCTGCCACGAGATAGCTAGATAATTATCATGATTATTTCGAGATAGTACCATGTATTTTTCGAGATAATAATGAATTTTTGCAAAAATCTTATAAAATGTGTAAGAAAAATATCATGTTAAATGCCACGCTAATGCCTATGGTGGCATGTGGCTGCCATGCACTTAATTTAAGTTGACATAAATTATCGTGACTTTATGGTCATTTTATTGTGAATTTTCGTGATAATTTCTCTTTTAAGGCGACATAATTTCACGAATATAAAAATAAAAAGCATGATAAAATATCTCAACAATTAATAAAAAGTCGCGATAATGCTTCAACGTGCCATTCAAATAACGACTTAAGATATCTAAAAATAGAATTTTGGTTATGCGGATAGTTTCTGTCATTTACGTGAGGACCACGGAAGCCCACAGGACAACACATATAACTTTGTCATTTATAGACGGATTTCATTAATTTTTTTAGATATAAATAAAGCTAAAAAAGTACGATTTCACATGTATATATAAAGCGACGTATAATATTGTCAATTTTTATACGATTTAAATTAGTTTTACAGTGTTAAAAAGTAGTTATCGTTAGCTAAATAAATCTATAAAGTTATTAAAGATCAAAGCTGTATTAAATAATTAATATAATAATAATTAAATAATGTGTTTTTAGCGATTAGAATAAGGCAATGTTGTGATTCTGATGGTTTTGTGTGTTGCATTCATTAAATCGCTTATTTCGCATCCAAATTTAAACATTTTTATTGTTTTAGAAAGTACATGCATATTCTGAGCTTTCCAGTGATATATAGTATTGTAATATCTATAAAATACTAAAAAAGTTATTCTCGGGACCAGGTAGTACCATACTTTTATTTTACCATAAATATAGCAGGGGGCCAACAAGTAAACTCGTCAGTCAAAGGTCTTACACAAAATTCTATTTTTAGATATCTTAAGTCGTTATTTGAATGGCACGTTGAAGCATTATCGCGACTTTTATTAATTGTTGAGATATTTTATCGTGCTTTTAATTTTTATATTCGTGAAATTATGTCGGCTTAAAAGAGAAATTATCACGAAAAGTCACAATAAACTGACCATAAAGTCACGATAATTTATGTCAACATAAATTAAGTGCATGGCAGCCACATGAATCACTTGATGAAGGAATAACACTTGATTCACAATTGGTGTTTAGAAATATATTTAAGTTCAGTTATTTACTCCACTGCTACTTTAATCACAGGTATATTACAGTCAGTTTTTAAAACACGTTACTAAATTTATGAAAAATCAGTCCTTTAAATGTATGTTTGACTGATTTGATCATCTAGATTTGATTGGCTAAATAATATTAAGACTCCGCCCTTTAATTCCAATACTGCACAGATATTTGAAGATCAAAGAGCGGTATAATATCTCTATTTGGTGCTAGGTGTTTTATGACTACTGATAAATGCTCCAACCCAACTCCTGTGTTGTGAGATCAGACTTCCTGTGGTGGCAAGAATTGTATGACCCTCTATGATGCTAGCTTGGGGTTTTATGACCTGATGGCTGTGAGTCAATGATGTAGAACTAACTAAAAACTACCTTATAGAATCTAGGTTGCACCTTTGATTTGGTGATAAGCTGCCTATTAAAATAGATCTTGTTTAAGAATCAGACTATAACTTTTTGTTCTTTGAATTAATTTTTAAAGTTCTTATTAATATTTAACCATGTACACACCCATTGATGGGCATCTGTTGATCTACGCACATACATAGTTTATATTACTACCATATCATACCTTATTTGTAAATAGTTTAACCTGTGCACACACTTTTAAATACTTTCTCATTTAAACTTTTATCAGTTTTTGGCTCAATATGACGGTAATATGTCAATGTGCCATAAAACACCATTCATTCATCCATATTGAAAATAACTTAGAGCACCTATATCACATAACTTTCAACCAAAAAAGCACTGACCCATAAGGCAATTTAGTTACATAACATTATTCAAAATAAGTTCTGACTATACAACTTACCCCAATATCCTTTGATTATATGAGGCAACCATAAAGCATCATGATATCTAAATACTGCAGGGAGTCAAATAAAAAACACCATAAGGAAGTGTTGTCAAATAACATTATTCAGTAGGAGAACAGTGTCCGCAAACTTTCATCGTACATTTTCTAAGTACGAGAACAGTGAAAGGTTGAAAGGCCGAAATGGCATTTTGGATTTTTAGTTTTTGTGTTTTCGTGAAAAAAGTCTAATTCCGAAAAACATCGAAAATGTTCTAAGTACGAGAGCAGTGAAAGGTTGAAAGGACGAAATGGCATTTTTTTTCTTCTGATCTTTAGTTTTTGTGTTGTCGTGAAAAAAAATTCAATTCTGAAAAACAATGAAATGTTGAATGAATGAATGAATGAATGAATGGTGTTTTACGGCACGTCGACACATAAATAGGTCATATTGTGCGCAAAAATTGATGAAAAATGAAGAATTAATTAAAAATTCATGTAAATATATAAAGATAAAATTATTAAAAAAATAAGTGATGATAAGGTTTATATAAACTATGTATGTAAATCAACAAATGCCCGTCAACGGGTATATAAACAAGTAAATATATATAAGAACACATTATAATGATTTATACAGTCTGATCTCTTTTAGGAAATCTAAAAACAAGACTAAAATCTACAGTATCAAATAACTCTTTCATAGAAATGTTGAAAGGCCGAAAGGCCACCTTTTTCTGACATTTAGTTTTTTGCGCTTTATTTTCATAAAAAATATACTAAGTCCGCAAACTTTCATCGAAAACTTCTAAGTCCGAGAAACATCGAAAAATTTCTAAGTCCGAGAAGAGTGAAATGTTGAAAGGCCACCTTTTTCTGATATTTAGTTTTAAAATATTCTAAGTCCGCAAACTTTCATCGAAAACTTCTAAAAAAAATTCTAAGTCCGAGAAGTGTTGAAAAAATCAGTCAGAAAAATGTCTTCCATTTAAGTGCATTGAAAAAGCTAGATAAAAAGTTTGTCTGAGAAGTGTTAAAACCAGTGTCTAAGTCAGAGAACATTGACATTTAGCTCTAAGTTCAAGAAGCAATGAAAAATGTCTCAGTCCGATGTCTGTGTGTAAGGTTGAAATGTCTTTCAAAATGTGACCTGCTGGCAAAACTGGACCTGCTGGTAAAAAGTGGACCGAAAATGAGCCATATATGAACAGAAGACAAACAATAAACGTAAACTTTAACATGCAAATATCTCTATTGTACATACAAACTCTCGAAGTCTAGCCAAAATCTCATCAACGTTAGTGGCAAGTTCAACCATCGATTTAATCAGGATTTAAAAACTGACTTTGACCAATCATCGATCATACCTGTTTTTCGGTATGACCTCGTTTTAAGGTGTCAATCTTTTTGAAGAAGCTTTACTCTAGCCTTGGTCACCCGGCCTGCTTTTGCTTTCTTCGCTACTCTATGCTACACGGATTCAGCAACGGGAAACAGCATAAAAATCGATGCTTGAACTTGCCACTAACGTTTATGGCAAGCCAATTGTCCAATAATTACGTGAACCCAGGTTTACGGTCGAAAAACTAGGATTAACGATCGATAAACCAAGTTTTTCGAACGTAAAAGCATGTTAACCTACACTTTCGAGCGAAAACATAGGATAACGTCCGCAAACCATAGTTCACGCTCGTAAACGTAGGTTTACGCTCGTAAACCCAAGTTCACGGTCGTAAACATAGGTTTACATTCGTAAACTATGGTTCACGCTCGTGAACCCCGATTCACGCTCGTAAACATAGGATAACGACCGAAATTCATAGTTCAATCGAGAAACCTAGTTTATCTAACGTAAACCATGGTTTACGGTCGATATACTAGGATTATCAAAACAACTATGAATTTCGGGCGTGAACATGGGTTCACGACCGTGAACCTATGTTTACGACCGTGAACCTATGTTTACGACCGTGAACCATAGTTTACGAACGTGAACATATGTTTACGAGCGTGAACCATAGTTTACAGACGTAAACCTATGTTTACAACCGTGTATGGCAAGCCAATTGTCCAATAATTACGTGAATCCAGGTTCACGGTCGAAAAACTAGGATTAACGATCGATAAACTATGTTTTTCGAACGTAAAACCAGGTTTATCGAATACTAACCTATATTTTCGAGCGAAAACATAGGATAACGGGCGTAAACCATAGTTTACGAACGTGAACCTATGTTTACGACCGTGAACTTGGGTTTACGACCGTGAACATGGGTTTACGACCGTGAACATAGGTTCACGCTCGTGAACATAGGATAACGACCGAAAATCATAGATTTGTTCGAGAAACCTAGTTTATCGAACGTAAACCTAAGTTCACGTTCGTAAACTATGGTTCACGCTCGTAAACATAGGTTCACGTTCGTAAACTATGGTTCACGGTCGTAAACATAGGTTCACGTCCGTAAACTATGGTTCACGGTCGTAAACCTAGGTTCACGTCCGTAAACTATGGTTCACGGTCGTAAACCTAGGTTCACGCTCGTAAACTACAGTTCACGTTCGTAAACTATGGTTCACGCTCGTGATTGTCTATGCTCGTAAATAACAGATACCGGTCCGAAAGCATAGTTACAAGTCGATGAACCATAGATTACGAACGTGAACCTATGTTTACGAGCGTGAACCTATGTTTACGAGCATAAACCATAGTTTACGAGCGTAAACTATAGTTCACGGTTGTAAACATAGGTTTACGTCCGTGAACTATGGTTCACGCTCGTAAACATAGGTTCACGTTCGTAAACTATGGTTCACGGTCATAAACTATGGTTCACGGTCGTAAACATAGGTTCACGGTCGTGAACCAATGTTCACGCCCGAAATTCATAGTTGTTTTGATAATTCTAGTATATCGACCGTAAACCATGGTTTACGTTGGATAAACTAGGTTTCTCGATTGAACTATGAATTTCGGTCGTTATCCTATGTTTACGAGCGTGAACCGGGGTTCACGAGCGTGAACCGGGGTTCACGAGCGTGAACCATAGTTTACGAATGTAAACCTATGTTTACGACCGTGAACTTGGGTTTACGAGCGTAAACCTACGTTTACGAGCGTGAACTATGGTTTACGGACGTTATCCTATGTTTTCGCTCGAAAGTATAGGTTAACATGCTTTTACGTTCGAAAAACCTAGTTTATCGATCGTTAATCCTAGTTTTTTCTCCGTAAACCTGGGTTCACGTAATTATTTGACAATTGGCTTGCCATAACCGTGAACTATAGTTTATGCTCATAAACTATGGTTTACGCTCGTAAACATAGGTTCACGTTCGTAAAACTGGGTTTATCGACTTGAAACTATGCTTTCCGACCGGTATCTGTGATTTACGAGCACAGACAATCACGACCGTGAACCATAGTTTACGAACGTGAACTATAGTTTACGAGCGTGAACCTAGGTTTACGATCGTGAACCACAGTTTACGAACGTGAACCTAGGTTTACGACCATGAACCATAGTTTACGGACGTGAACCTATGTTTACGAGCGTGAACCATAGTTTACGAACGTGAACCTAGGTTTACGTTCGATAAACTAGGTTTCTCGAAATAATCTATGATTTTCGGTCGTTAACCTATGTTCACGAGCGTGAACCTATGTTCACGGTCGTAAACCCATGTTCACGGTCGTAAACATAGGTTCACGTTCGTAAACTATGGTTCACGCTCGTAAACCCAGGTTCACGCCCGTAAACATAGGTTCACGCTCTTGAACTTAGGATAACGACCGAAATTCTTAGTTCAATCGAGAAACTTAGTTTAATGAACGTTAACCTGGGTTCACGAGCGTAAACTTTGGTTTACGCCCGTTATCCTATGTTACCGCTCGAAAATAAAGGTAAGTATTCGATAAACCTGGTTTTACGTTCGAAAAACCTAGTTTATCGATCGTTAATCCTAGTTTTTCGACCGTGAACCCAGGACCGTGAACCTGGGTTCACGTAATTATTGGACAATTGGCTTGCCATACACGAGCGTGAACCTATGTTTACGGGCGTGAACCTGGGTACAGGAGCGTGAACCATAGTTCAGAACGTGAACCTATGTTTACGACCGTGAACATGGGTTTACGACCGTGAACATATGTTCACGCTCGTGAACATAGGATAACGACTGAAAATCATAGATTTGTTCGAGAAACCTTGTTTATCGAACGTAAAGCTAGGTTCACGATCGTAAACTATGGTTCACGCTCGTAAATTAAGGTTCACGGTCGTAAACCTAGGTTCACGGTCGTAAACTATGGTTCACGCTCGTAAACATAGGTTCACGTCCGTAAACTATGATTCACGGTCGTAAACCTAGGTTCACGCTCGTAAACTATAGTTCACGTTCGTAAACTATGGTTCACGCTCGTGATTGGCTATGCTCGTAAATCACAAATACCGGTCCGAAAGCATAGTTACAAGTCGATAAACCCGTTACAAGTCGATAAACCCGACACGAGTCGATACGAGCGTGAACCATAGTTTACGAGCGTAAGTTTACGTCCATAAACTATGGTTCACGGTCGTGAACCCATGTTCACGCCCGAAATTCATAGTTGATTTGATAATCCAAGTATATCGACCGTAAACCATGGTTTACGTTCGATAAACTAGGTTTCTCGATTGAACTATGAATTTCGGTCGTTATCCTATGTTTACGAGCGTGAACCAAAGTTTACGAACGTGAACCTATGTTTACGACCGTGAACTTGGGTTAACGAGCGTGAACCTACGTTTACGAGCGTGAACTATGGTTTACGGACGTTATCCTATGTTTTCGCTCGAAAGTATAGGTTAACATGCTTTTACGTTCGAAAAACCTAGTTTATCGATCGTTAATCCTAGTTTTTCGACCGTGAACCTGGGTTCACGTAATTATTGGACAATTGGCTTGCCATACTCGTGAACTTAGGATAACGACCGAAATGTTTAGTTCAATCGAGAAACCTAGTTTATCGAAGGTAAACCTGGGTTCACGAGCGTAAACTATGGTTTACGCCCGTTATCCTATGTTTTCGCTCGAAAATATAGGTTAGTATTCGATAAACCTGGTTTTACGTTCGAAAAACCTAGTTTATCGATCGTGAATCCTAGTTTTTCGACCGTGAACCTTATTGGACAATTGGCTTGCCATAAACTTGATATATATCTGTCAACACAGCAGATCCAGCTGAGTGTGAAAATGTCATTATTACATGTATAGCAATCCTTCTAAAATGAATGGAGGTTTTAAATTATTATTGCAAGTACCTTGATTAAAACAGCAAGTAGAAAATCTTCGCAATTGCTTCTTTTAGCAAGTAGCTAAAATATTAAATTTGATCCCTGTAGGCATCAATGATTTCGAAAAAAAATATTGTAGAATTTGCCATCTCAGTTGGTACCGACCAACCTCATGGCTCATGGATAAAACAGTTCAACTTTCAAATAGCATTTAAAAAAGAATCGGCCATACATGCAATAAAAAAAAAGTAAAAAAAGAAGAATGTTTCTACCTACCTACCCATCTGAAAAAATCGAAGGTCGGGATTTGGCAAACTAAGATGTGTTTACGTTTGGCCTAAACTGATATCCTATTGGACTTTAAGTTGAAGGAAGCGTAGAACAACATAGACAAAACGCGCCAATTAAAAATCGATTATTCAATGTTCCGATCGTTTCAGATCAATCTGTATAACGGAAACACGTAGATCAATTCTTATCAATTCATCACACGATAAGGACGGATGGCAGATAACGTCGTATCAGCGAATTTTATCACAGTATACTTTAGATCACAGTATACTTTAGATTACAGTATACTTTAGGACCTTGAACTTTCACTGTAAAAGATACGTGTTTAAATGAAGCTTATGAAGTGTCAGTTTAGAGTAAAACATTAATATTATTAATCCGGAGCTAAGGCCACTGCTTATCCAAGCAGATGGGTATTCAAGTTCATTTTGTCATTTTTGTCATATTCATCATCACCTCATATTGTTTTAGGTGCTGCTTGAGTGATGGCAGAAAACATTGGTCGTCGCTCCAGCAAAACATGGAGTTTGTACAACATAATTTGAAGCAACTCTGCAGTTCTCTGCAGATTAGAAGGTTCCAGGCCCATTCTGCATTTTTTTTAAATTCCCGAGTTGCGTTGCTTGTTTACTTTAGTATATTTACTTTTATATAATTATTCTGCCAATTGTTTGTTGTTTTAAAAGCTTCTTTTTTTTTGGTTGGATGCGTCCTACGAACGTTACACCGTGATCGGCTTTTTTTTTTAACGCATCTTCTTATCTAGTCTCTCATAATGCGTTTAACAGTACTTGTGACCTTTCTGAAATTTGTGATCGATCTGATCTTTGATTATTCTTCTGGTCAGATACCACAATTGATTTTGGGCTTCTGATTGGGTGAAAAAGGTATAGGTCTATAAGGGCATATAGTCAGATTGTAAGGAATATTCTGATTGGATTAAATTGCCCAAATCATAACAAAACCCCATAAATCCTCAACATATTATATTACCATGGTCGACGCATTATGTGACTCAGGTTGTATTGCGCAAAAGTAATACATTGCACCATGCCGGCGAGAAAGTGTCCATTCTTACGGATGGGGGGAGGTACAAATGTGTATATAATATATGGTTTAATGCCTATGACAATAATGCTAATCACGGGAGCGACCATAGAGAGAGTGCATAGGGTTAATGATTAGCAATTGTTTGATATCAGTTTTTGAGCGCGTCCATGGCCGTTTTTATCTATAACTCGCTCGTCTCTCAGCGCTCGGTTACTAGGAAGACCGGAATACACCGAATCACCGGAATACACCGGAATACACCGGAATACATGTAATAATGGCATTATTTATGTCATTAATGGATAATAATTGATTATTTATGATTTAAATATTACTATATCCACACAGAAGAGTGATGTATGTGCTTGGGCCTTATATATATGCACACTAGTCATACACCTATGCTATACTTCTACACAATATGTAATCATACTGTTTACGCTTATTTCTGATCATGATGAAAACACTAAAAAACACTAAATGAAACATTTAGTGTTTTTTAGTGTTTTCATCATGATCAGAAATAAGCGTAAACAGTATGATACATATTGTGTAGAATATACACGTATAACATCAAAAATAATATTTTGTCAACAATTAATGTTCAATGCATTAAATAGCTTGTATTATATAAATTATTAATTCATAGTCTTTATTATTCAGTAACAAATAATGTTTGTTTTAAAATTTAATATAAATCTAAAGCAGTCACATCAGATAGCAATTTGTTAGAACAAAACACACTTGATCAGTTCTCTGATGCAGCTGAATTGTCTACTTCGATGAAGTTATCAGATTTAAACATGTCGTATGCTGATATCATGACACATAGTACGTCGACAAAAGAATCGCCACAGATTACTGATTCAGTTCCCAAATCAATGGATAGTTGTATGAATTTGTGCGATTTAAAAGATTTATCTTTTGAAGCCGATAGTAATATGTGTAATGACTCAGCACGAGACTTGTCAAATAATTCAGAGCCATGCCCCTCTTCCCATGAAGTAATCTCCGATGAGTTTCGGGGGTCACTAGAATCAGGATTCCTAAACACCAGCACAGTGGTGACACATCTTCTCAAAAATGAATCTGGCTTGTCTAAAATCCTGTGGGGTCTGAAAGAAAATGTATATTTCATTTTGAATTGTCATTTTGAACAATTCAAACAATTTAGAAAATAGATCAAACAAGAAGAAAAGCACATTTTCCGATGTGGATTGTGGCGTTTGGGATACATCCAAGCCCTGTTTGGCTGCCTCTGGCGAGGTGGTAATGCACTGCATTCAATACATTTGTGACTGCTAACTGTCCATATAATCAAGCACTGTATATTACTTCATAATGTGTAAGTGTGCGCGCGTGTGTGTGTGTGTGTGTGTACGTGAGTGAATACTCATGTAGGTCAAGCAGTTTGTGTATAATTATGTATATATTTTGTATAAGTTTTGGTTGTCTTTATAGTGTGTGTGTGTGTGTGTGTGTGTGTGTGCATGCGTGCGTTCGTGTCAGTATCAGTAAGTATCAGTGTGTGCGCGCACGTATGAACGTGTGCGTTCGTACGCGTGCGTGCCTGTCACCGTCACTTTTCTTAAAACTTATGTTATATTTGTAATATAAATAAGTTGTCTTTATCTTATGTCAAAAACACTGGAACATTAACTTACATTTTTTTAATATTGAAAACGTCCAACATGTGTTTTTTTTTTAACATTACTTTTCAGTTTGTATATACTTGTATATAGCTTACTGTACTTACGATATATGACGCAACCAGCACGACCGCAACCAGCACATCGTCAACAAACTGGAACCGGCGCACAGTATATTTCAAATTAACGTTTCGGGTCTATATTCGAAGTTTTTTTAAATGTATTATACTGTATAACAATACTATTACACCGGTTTATACACTTTCAAATTTTACATTTTATTTATGTTGCTGTATAGCCTATTGTTGAATATGTCAACTCGGTGTAATTTTACATATATCTGTAATCTAAGAATTTATATACTTACTTGCAATTTCTGAGAATCTATACAATATACTTGCACTTTACAGATGCAACGGTTTTTATCAATAAACATTCGTAAGTTACTCTTTAATAATAACCTGTTATTCATATATATTCTCATTATTTCGGCCGAACGTCCATCTTATACATGTGTTAAATGTGTGTTAGTGCTATCTGTACTTAGAACGCATGCAATATTGCTTAATGTTTTGACTTTATGTCAGTTTGCTTTATAAATTGTTAAACAACAACATTATGATAGCTCTATAATGTGCTTGTAATACATTTATTATTAAAATATTTAAATAGTTATTTGTATTTTTATGCCAGTTTATGCAAGCATAGGACATTAACACAAATAAAAAAACGTGTGCATTATGATGTTTTCCTTCAAGGGAGATAAGTATGTAGTTTTGCAATATAGGTGTATATAGTGGTGTATATAGTGGTGACTAGTGTGCGTATATAAGCCCCCAAACACATAAATCACTCTTCTGTGTGGATATAGTAATGTTTAAATCATAAATAATCATTTATTATCCATTAATTACATAAATAATGCCTTTATTATATGTATTTCGGTGTATTCCGGTGTATTCCGGTGATTCGGTGTATTCCGGTCTTTCTAGTAACCCTCAGCGCTGGATGCACACGTTAATTTCGATGTGAAATGGGACACTGCACATTTTAAGGGCTATCATAATTTGGGTTCCATGGGAGCCCACGGGGTATAGGAGCCACATTACTTCTGTTACACGTTAGATAATACTTAAAGGAAGCTCATGATCAAATTTAGTTGAGCTATGACAATAAGTTTAAAAGATATAGACATGTAAACACAGATTACGCGCAGAGCTCGATGTTGACTGGGACGCTCTTATATGCACTCTCTTATATTCTTCAAATCGTTCATCTAAAACAATGAATAGTTATTTTTGCTGCATATATTACATACCAAATACAGATGCGTTTGATAAAAAAAATTGTTTCGCTATTATTTTGCCAATGTGTATGTTTTGTCTCAAATCTCAAGTTATTTTATTCTCAAAATAAAGTTTTAAAACTTATTTTTAATACAGGAGGAAAACATTACAATGCCTGCAGCTACTGTTTCGAACCAGATGTTTTCATAAATTTTATAAATTTCAAAGTATTTAAATTATGTTATGTTCCCTGAAATCACGAAAGCGACAAATAGTAAGACCAAAACTGCATATAACACTCGATAGTCTGCTATAACCTTAAACGACAATTTACTAGCAATAGTGCCTTCATTTATATGTTGCTGTTATTAATAACTCAAGATGTTTGCTTCAGATCTCATTCTCTCCCCTTTTTCAAAAATACGGATGCAGCAAATTTATAATGCACACTTTTGTCCATGTCATATTTGTTATATCAAAGAAATCATTAGATTTGCTGAGCATATTCAGTAACAGCTATTTAACTTAATTACAAAATATAAGTTATGTTATATCGTATACGAGCGGCCAGGAGTTAGCATGCTATTCGATATTCTACATTTGATATTCAAATTGAATATCGAAAAACAACAAACTCGAGATTCGTTATTGAACAAATAAGTTTTGAATATCGAAAAACAAAAAAATCGAGATTCGTTATTCATAAAATAATAAGTTTTGAATATAAAAAAAACAAACAAAAAAAAACTCGAGATTCGTTATTCAACAAATAAGTTTTGAATATCGAAAAACAGAAAACTCGAGATTCGTTTTCCAACAAATAAATTTTGAATTTCGAAAAACAAGGAACTCGGGATTCGTTATTCAACTAATAAATGTTGAATATCGAAATACAAAAACTCGAGATTCGTTATTCAACAAATAAGTTTTTAATATCGAAAAATAAAAAAAACTTGATACGTTATTCAACAAATAAAGTTTTGAATATCGAAAAACAAAAAAAAACTCGAGATTCGTTATTCAACAAACAGGTTTTGAATATCGAAAAACAAAAACCTGGAGATTCGTTATTCATCAAATAAAGTTTTGAATATCGAAAAAAAAAAAAATACTCGAGATTCGTTATTCATCAAATACGTTTTGAATATCGAAAAACCAAAACTCGAGATTCATTATTCAATAAAGTTTTAATATGGAAAAATAAAAAACTCGAGATTCTTATTCAGCAAATAAGTTTTGAATATCGAAAAACAAAAAACTCGAGGTTCGTTATTCATCAAATATATTTTGAATATCGAAAAGCAAAAAACTCGAGATTCGTTATTCAACAAATAAATTTGAATATCGGAAAACAAAAAAACTCGAGATTCGTTATTCATTAAATAAGTTTTGAATATCGAAAAACAAAAAACTCGAGATTCGTTATTCAACAAATAAAGTTTTGAATATCGAAAAACAAAAAAATCGAGATTCGTTATTCAACAGCAGCGGAGAAAGGCGAGACAGTTTTAGACGCAGCGTCTTTACTATCCCGGCCATGGAAGCGCTCTACAGCGTATATCAAGGCCTTCAATTTATTTTTAAATAGTTACAATAACCTTAGTTTGGCCATTAAATAAATCGTTCAAATCATAACATTTTTCTATATTAAAGATAATTATTAGTAAATTCTGTAGACAGACATATGCAGCGTTGCTCTTGCGCCAAAGGTTATTCGAAAGAAACTTGACAATACACATGACATGACATGGACACCCTGTATCAATATCATCTAGTATAGCCAGAAGCTTTCCAACTAGTCCAACATACTAGAGGGAACCATATTGCCCAGTCGAAACAATTGTACAAAAATGGCTTATGCGTTACATAGATAATATTGTCAGTACATAACTTGCATTGACCATGTTGAAATAGCTACCCTGGTTTGCGCCTTGTAAGGGAAATCGGCAATGCAAACATTGCTCATATACTCTCACTATCAACATAAGCGAAAGATACATGGCTCGAAATTCAAACGCAGCTCGATATTCAAAATGTCTTATTGTACGTTTAAAACGAATATCGTTCTCAGACCCAGCTTGAAATTTAAACCCATGTCGATATTCAAAATGCCTTGTATGTTTACAACGAGTATCGATCTCAGAGCCAGCTCTAAATTCAAACCTAGCTCGATGTATAAAATACCATATTGTACATGTTTAACCGAATATCGATCTCAGAGCTAGCTCGAAATTCAAAACCAGATCGATTTCAAAATGCCTTGCTCTATGTTTGAAACGAATATCGATCTCAGAGCCAGCTTTGCATTCAAACCCAGCTATGCATTCAAAATGTCTAAAACGAATATCGGTCTCAGAGCCAGCTCTGCATTGAAACCCAGCTATGATTTTAAAATGACTCGGTGTATGTTTAATACGAATATCGATCTCAGAGCCAGCTCTGCATTCAAACCGAGCTCTGCATTCAAAATGACTTGGTGCATTGTTAAAACGAATATCGATCTCAGAGCCAGCTCTGTATTCAAACCCAGATCTGCATTCAAAATGACTCGGTATATGTTTAAAACGAATATAGATCTCTGAGCCAGCTCTGCATTCTTACCCAGCTTTGCATTCAAAATGACTTGTTGCATGTTTGAAACGAATATCGATATCAGAGCCAGCTCTGTATTCAAACCCGGCTCTGTATACAAAATGAATTGGTGTACGTTTAAAACGAATATCGGTATCAGAGTCAGCTCTATATTCAAAATGGCTTGGTGCATGTTTAAAACGAATATCGATCTCAGAGCCAGCTCTGTATTCACACTCAACTATGCTTTCAAAATGACTCGGTGTATGTTTAATACGAACATCTATCTCAGAACCAGCTCTGTATTCAAACCTAGGTCTGTATTGGAAATGCCTTGATGTATGCTTAAAACGAACATCCATCTCAGGGCCAGCTCTGTATTCAAACCAAGCTCACTAAATGTCTTGGTTTACGTTCAAAACGAATATCGATATCAGAGCCACCTCTGTATTCAACCCCAGCTCTCCGTTCAATATGACTTGGTGCATGTTTAAAACGAATATCGATCTCAGAGCCAGTTATGCATTCAAAATGGCTTGGTTTACGTTTCAAACGAATATCTATATCAGAGTCAGCTCTGTATTCAAACACAGCCCTGTATTTAAAATGACTTGATGCATGTTTAAAACGAATATCGATCTCAGAGCCAGCTCTATATTCACACCCAGATTTGCATTCAAAATTACTCTGTATATGTTTATAACGAATATAGATCTCTGAGCCAAATCTGTATTCTTACCCAGGTTTGCATTTAAAACGACTTGTTACATGTTTAAAACGAATATCGATATTAGAGCCAGCTCTGTATTCAAACCCAGCTCTGCATTCAGCATGACTTGGGTTACTTTAAAATGAATATCGATCTCAGTGCCAGCTCTGCATTCAAATCCAGGGCTGCTTTCAAAATGACATGGTGTATGTTTAAAACGAATATCGATCTAAGAGCCAGCTCTGTATTCAAACCGAGCTCTGCATTCAAAATGAAATTGTGCATGTATAAAACGAATATCGATATCAGAGCCAGCTCTGTATTCAAACCCAGCTCTGCATTCAAAATGACTCGGTGTATGTTTAAAACGAATATCGATCTCTGAGCCAGCTGTGCATTCGAACCCAGCTCTTCATTCAAAATGACTTGGTGTCTATTTAAAAAGAATATCGATCTCAGAGCCGTCTCTGCATTCAAACGTAACTCTCCATTCAAAATGACTTGGCGTATGTTTAAAACGAATATCGATCTCAGAGCCAGCTCTGTATTCAAGCCGAACTATGTATTCAAAATGCCTTTGTGTACGTTTAATTTTATTTATCTATCTACAGTCTACTTGAAGCAGATATAGTGCTGCTACACTGGAATATCACGTCGTAGTACATAATACCCCACCCAGACACATTATTCTGACACCGGGTTGACCAGACGTAGTACTACCCATTATTTGCTTGTCAGGCATGGGTTACAAGTAACTACTCAATTTTTAAAGTCTTTGGTATAACGCGGTCAGGTGACTCGGAACCACGACCTCCCGAATGCAAGACAGACACTCTAACCACTACACCACAATGCTCCGGTCTGACTCGAATTAGTGTGTGTGTAGTTCGAAGGTTTAAAGTCCGTCCGCCAACTAACACGTCGAGGTAACCCTGACGCGATGGGCACAATAGAGTCTGGACTTCTCTAGATGTGTATGTAAGTTGATCTGGTGTTGCTGTGTAGTGTAGTCGTTTCTCTTGTAGATGTGTAGTGTTGTGTCGCTGCTGCTCTATGTAGTTTCGCTGTGGCGGTGAAGTGGTCTGGCGTGGTGGTCTACATCCGCTAAGGTGGTTGTCCTACATCCGCTACTGGTCGGGTTCTCTGTTTGGGGCCACACCCATCACAGTATGACCCATGCGCCGCACACACCGCCCGACGTCCTTTCCCCCTTGGTCTACTGTCGATTGTAAGCTCGAAAGGGTAACTACCCGCTTCCGGCCCCGGACTTGACTTCAGGATCTGTGGACGTCAGATGATGTGTGCTGTGATGGGACGCAGGAGACATCTTCACTCTCGGTCAAATGACACTCAAGCCTACTGAACCCTCCCTTACTTTTGCAGTTCAGTAGTACCGCCATTTTTGTACCGAACACTATGCAGTATAGTGCTCATACCGGTAATGTATATATAGGGCTGACAATACCCTACATACACAACACCCGAGTGTCATCAGTGCCCTCTCCGCGACGTGCACGCTGTGAAGATCAGGAGAAGGTTCTGACTCGAATTTAATTTCTCACGACTTTTATACTAATGCAAATGCGTTTTCCGAAACAAGGGAAGTAATCCTGCAACAACTACAGTTCAGTCAGCTTAAGTATAACTTGCAGCGGCATTTTCATTTCACTATATTGTATCATTTTGGGCGGTATATGAGGGTTTAGCTTAATTCTCTGAGTGGTGGCATTTGATAATTTTTATCTCCATTATTTTACCATTTTGCTTTTTGATTATTGAGTAAACCACCTTAACGCTTTTATAGGGAAGCCGTTGATTGACCTTTCCATAGCCCAATAGTCTGCCATGGCATTGCCTTCTATATCTACATGGCTGGGCACTCATGCCATTTCTAGCATTATATTCAACTTTGAAATGCTATGGATTTGTTCTAAAATTCTGTTTGTTAATTCGGGTCTACTGTTGGATATACCATTGCCTATTGTTTGAGGAGAGGTCTGACTATCGCTTAGTATTACTACTTTTTGGGGTTAATGTTGTCTTCGATCCACGAGAGTGCTTCCTGTCTTGTGAATACCCGATTATGTGGTCAGCCTTAAGTAATATTTGTTATCAATTATTATCAAGTTTCTTTAATTTACACGTTGAGACAATTTGATAGGAAAGCATTTTTCAAGGTCTATATGACCTTTGACCTAGCAACTACCATAATCTATAAGGTTTTACTCCTTGGATAATCTGTAGATGTAGCTTATATGGAAAGGAATATTGGGATTGCATTTGAGGTCACTGAGGTCACGGTCACTGCTAACAAAAACAGAAAAAAATGGTTTCCGCTCAATATCTTTAGTTAGGAATGATAAATAGGAACGAAACTTCCTATTTGTATCTTATATGAAAAGGAAACGTGTGACTGTTTGTGGTGTAGGGTTACGGTCAATGTTACTGAAAAAGAAAGACAGTTTCCTCTCAGTTAATCTAGTTATGAATGATGTATTAGAATGAAACTACTTAACATTGAAAAATGTTTTCCGCTAAACAACTTTATATTGGAAAGGAAGTTGCTGTGAAGGTAGCTTATATGAAAAAGAAGCTTGGGGTCAAGGCCAAGACCACTGTTAATAAAATTAGGAAAGTTGTTCCAGTCAATAGCTTTAGTTAGGAAAGAGATATCGTAACCAAGCTTGATGTGTATGTAGCTTATAAAGAAAGTTTGCACTGAAGGTCACTGGAGTCAAGGTCACTGTTACTAAATATAGAACAATTATTTGCGGTAAATTACTCTATTAAGGAATGCGATATTGGAACGAACCTGGCTGTGTAGGAAACTTATATGGAAACGAAGCTTGGAATTGCATTTGTGGTCACTGAGGTCAAGGTCACTGCTAATAAAAACAGTGGAAAAAATGTTTTCCGCTCAGTAACTTTTAGTTAGGAATGATATATTGGAACGAAACCAAGGTCAATGTTACTAAAAACAAGAGGCCCAAGAGGGCCTGTAGACGCTCTACTGTGTAAAGAGCTTTTATTGGGAGATCAGGAGAAGTAATTGGTACAAAGCTTGTGTTACCCGCTATAAACATGTGATGATTTGTTGCAAAACTATAACTGGTTTTATTTGTATATGATATTTCACTGGAATGGATTAAGTGGTTTCGGAGGAGATGTCTTTGAAATCTCTTTAAATTTGACCTAATTTTAGCCATGGTGGCCATTTTGGATGACTGACGGCCGCGAAAAACATAAATCTGAGGAGGACTATCCCAAAGATTATTGTGATTAAGTTTCATCAAAATCCGTCAACCGGTTTCAGAGAAGAAGTCATTTTTAGCCTTTTCCTATATAACTCTATGTAAACGTTGGGTTGACGTGGTGGCCATTTTGGTTATTCGACAATAACGAAAAACACAAACTTGATAGAGGCCAACCCAAGGAACATGTTTATGAGATTTCACAAGAATGGAATGTGTTTTAGGAGGACATGTTGTTTGAAATTTCCTTAAATTTTACCTAGTTTTAGCCATGGTGGCCATCTTGGTTGACAGGCAGCCGCAAAAAACACAAATCTGAGAGGAACTACCCCAAAGATCATTGTGATTTAAGTTTCATCAAATTCCTTCAAGCGGTTTCAGAGAAAATGTCATTTTTAACGTTTTCCTATATATCACTATGTAAACTTTGAGTCACTATCCTAAAGATCATTGTAATGAAGTTTCATCAAAATCCTTCAAGCGGTTTAAAAAAGATGTAATTTTTAGCCTTTTCCTATGTAAACTTTGAGTCGCCGTGGCGGCCATTTTGATTATTTGACGATAACGAAAAACACAAACTTGATAGAGGCCAACCCAAGAAACATTTGTATGGTATTTAACAATAATGGAATAAGTGGTTTCGGAAGAGATGTTGTTTGAAATTTCCTTAAATGTGACCTAGTTTTAGCCATGATTGCCATCTTGGATGACTGGCGGCCATGAAAAACATAAATCGGAGAGGGGTCCTCCCAAGTAACATTGTGATGAAATTTCATCAAAATCCTTCAAGCGGTTTCAGAGGAGATGTCGATTTTATAAAATTGCTAACAGACAGACGGACAGACAGACGCACAGACAGACATACGTACGACGGACGAAAAGTGATCGCATAAGCTCGCCTGGCCTTTGGCCAGTAGAGCAAAAAATGATTTCCGCTCAAACTTGTTATGTAGGTAGCTTATATAGAATGGAAACTTGAGATTTCATTTGAGGTCACTCGGGCAAAGTCAAGGTCAAGGCTACTAAGAATAATAGTTTCCACTCAATAACTTTTATTAGGAAAGAGATATTGGAACAAAATTTATCCTGAAGGTAGCATATGATTTAGGGAAATGAATCTTGGAATTGCATTTGAGGTCACTAGGGTCAGGGTCACTGTAACTTAACATAGAAACAAGAGGTCCATGACCATGAAATGCTCTCCTGAAGATCTGAACAGTTAGATCTTGGAATGATATAATAACGTTTTATACGAGTGTCATTATTTAAAGGGCAGTGTTTGTTAATCATTGAACAATACAAGCTTCGTGTTTGGAGGAGGCAGGTTTGAACTCCAAACAGCCCTTACAGTTGTCAGTGACAATACATTTTATTTTCAATATTTCTCAAATGCAAATCATCTTTGCAACAAGAGTAACATTCCTGTAAAGATTCATGAACATTCTTCAAGTAAGTTCAGAGGAGTAGTTGCCACAAGTGTTTCCTATATAACTCTGTGTAAACAAAGATGGCTGCTGGTGGCCAAGTTTGATGTCAAATCAAAAACAAGTTTAAGGACCATCTTTATGCTATGCCAGCCATTTTGGTAAAGGTACCAAATCAATAAATAACTCATGGTAACACAAAGTTGTATTTGTAACATCTATTTTTAGCTGCGGTGGCCATCTTGAAAATCAGGCCGACCTGAAGTTTACCTAGAACCAACATCACATCAAGAGCAACATTCCTGTAAAGTGTTTCATGAAAATTCATCAAGTAGTTTCGGAGTAGTCGCCACAAGTTTTTCCCGCTATATAACTCTAGGCCGCTAGCGACCATATTTGCTATCAAGTCAAAATGAATTTTACATGTCGTGCCATTCATCTTGGTAAAGGTTCCAAATCAACATCACCTATGGGTTTTGGGAAGTAGTCGCCACAAAACTGTATTTTTAAAATGTATTTTTAGCCGTGGCGGCCATCTTGAATTTTCGACCGACATGAATTTTTGCTAAAATCAACTAGACATCAAAAGCAATATTCCTCTGCAGTTTCATGAAAATCTGTCAAGTACTTTCAGAGGAGTAGTCGCCACAAGTTTTTCCTATATAACTATGTAAAAAAAGATAGCCGATGGCGGCCATCTTTGACATCAAATCGAAATGAATTTTGGTTAGGATCAACTACATGTCGTGCCAGGCATTTTTGTAATGGTTCCAAATCAATATCACTTATGTTTTTTGGGAAGTAGTCCCACAACATTTTATTTTTAAAGTATATTTTTAGCTGTAGTGGCCATCTCGAATTTCCGGTCGACCTGAATTTTGCCTGGTATCAACTAGGCATCAAGAGTAACAGTCCAGTGAAGTTTCATAATATTCTGTCAAGCAGTTTCAAATTAGTAGTAGCTACAAGATTTTACTATATAACTCTATGTAGTTGGCAGCCATGTTTAACGTCGAATCACAACGACCAACATCATGTCATGATGATCATTTAAGACAAATTCCCATATCAATATCATATATAGTTTTCAAGTAGTTGCATACAAATTTGTTGTTTTTTTTAAATATTTTCAGCTTTGGTTGCCATCTTAGATTCAACTATTTTTTCTAGGATCAACTAGACATTATGCGCAACATTCCTGTAAAGTTTCATGAAAATCCATCCAGTAGTTTCAGAGGAGTAGTCGCTACATAAAAAGTTTACAGATAGAAATACAGAAGGACGACGGACTCCGCATCAAGGCATAAGCTCTGCGTATCTGTGATCATTAGAGCTAACAATGATTTGCGGTAAATAACTCTATTTAGGAATGCTATATTGGAACGAAACTTGATGTGTAGGAGATTTATATAGAGTTGAAGCTAGGGATTGCAATTTGCATTTATGTTCAAACTTAATTATTTACACCGATTGTAACGAAAGCTCTATGAACTTATTTTAATCACCCTCGACAAATGCAAATAAAGTGTCTTGCCTCAGGAACAACACATGTGGTAATGGCGGGGATCGAACCGACGACTTTTTGATCATGGGTCCAACGCTCTATCACTAGACCATAGCGGGGATTGCATTTGAGGTCATTGTGGTCAACATTACTTAACATTTAAAAATATTTTCCGCTCAGTAACTTTAGTTAAGAATGAGATATTGGAAAGAAAGTTGCTGTGAAGGTAGCTTATATAAAAAGGAAGCTAAGGGTCAAGGTCAAGGTCACTGTTAATAAAAACAGGAAAACATTAGTTAGGAAAGATATATTGAAACCAAACTTGCTGTGTATGTAGCTTATAAAAAAAGTTTGAGATTGCATTTGAGGTCAATGGAGTCAACTGTTACTAAATGTAGATCAATGAATTGCGGTCAATAACTTTATTTAGAAATGCGGTATTGCAACTAAATTTGCTGTGTAGGAAACATTTATGTAAATGTAGCTTGGGACTATATTTGAGGACACTGTGTTCAAGGTCACTGTTAATAAAAAATAGGAAAATGGTTCCGGTCAATAACTTTAGTTAGAAAAGAGATATTGGAACCACACTTACTGTGTATTTAGCTTATGAATATGAAGGACAACCCATTGGGATTGTATTTGAGGTCATTGGGGCCAAGGTCACTGTTACTAAAAATAAAAAATGATTTCTGGTCAATAGCTTCAGTTAGAAATGAAATCTTGAAACTTAACTTATACGGAAAGGAAGCTTTGCATTGGATTTGAGGTCACTGGGTTAAAGGATGCAAGGTCGTTGATACTAAAAAGAAATGATTTCCATGCCATTTCTTCGGTTAGGACTGAGATATTGGAACGAAACCTGCTGTGAAGGTAGCTAGTATCGAAAGGGAGCTATGGAATGTATTTCAGGTAACTGAGTCAATGTTGCAGTTACTGAAAAAGACAAATGGTTTCCTGGTAATAACTTCAGTTAGGAATATGATATTGAAGCGAAACTGGTGTGTAGTTAGGGTATATGAAAATAAATATTGGAACGAAACTTTGTAGGCAGCTAATGGAAAACCTAGGTTTCATGGAGTTTCCACGTTTCTTTTTTTTTTCAAGATTTTATTTTATTACATCATTTCGGTCAGAGAAAAAACTACCCATTCCAACGTCAAAACAGCAGAGTAATGACCCTTGAATTATTGAGATGTGCTAAATGTTGCTCTGTTAAATTTGTAACTACTTAATTTTTTCATCTGATCTTTACCTAACTTGTTCAGAATGTTAATATAAATAGGAACGCGTGGATAAATTTGAAATCCAGCCATATATGACTCTATCCCTTTGTTATAAGAGCCATATTAGCAAGTAGAGCGGCCATAGGCCATCTTGTGCCTCTTGTAATGGTTACATAATTATATAACATCTTTATATGATCCCATGACTTTAAAAAGTTCGAAAGTCAGTCTATTGACAACTATGACGCAATTAATTTCACTAAGATTATTTTGTTATACAGATCCTGCCAAGGTATAGAATACATTCCTGATCTGGTACAGATCCTTAGGAAAGATCAAGAAGTTGACAAGGTCAAACTTGATATCAACAAAGTAAAGTCGGGCTTTGAACAGCTGAAGAAAAACAGAGAAGCTGACCTGGAAAGAATAGAAAAACAGAAAATCAGCATCTTGACCCAAATAAAGGACTATCGCGATAGCATCAACCAACAACTGGATGACATGGAAAAAACTGCAAAAGATGAACTGCAGACTAGATGCAAGAAATTTGAAGATCAAATCAGGGCAGATCTGAAAACCCTTGGAGACGTCATAGCAACATTACAAACAAAAGCATCAGAGCTACGGATGTTTGATGGGAATAACGAATCGCAAGCTAAGGATGACGGATATAACGATTTGCGATTCTATGTTTCTTGGATGCAGTCAAAGGTCAGCACAAAGGAAGGAGACAGCTTGATGAAAAAAATGGAAAAGTCCATTGGGAAGGAAAATCTACGCTTTGCTTTCAATAGCAACATAACAGACACAATATGTAGCTTTAAATCATTGTGTACATTTCCAGATTACAACTACGAACAGTATAATGTTAAGGTTAGTAGTGACAAGTCAACATGTAAAATAACCGGATCATGCTTGCTGGGAGATGACTATATTCTTATAACGGACGAGCCCAACAAAAAGCTTAAGCAACTTGATCAGTCATTCAAAGTCATAGCAGAATGTTATATGCCTTGTCGAGTTACAGCTGTCTGCCAAACAGGTCCAACTGAAGTAGCCATTGCACTATTAAACAATAAAAAGGTGCAGTTCGCCACAGTGACAGACAAGATAACCCTGACAAGGTCATTTCCAACAGGAGATATGTGCCGTGGTCTGGCTTACAGCGATGGAGAACTATTCCTGTCATGTGGCGGTGGGGAACAAGAAGGCCCAGGACAAGTAGAAGTTTACAATAAAAACGGAAACCTCCTACGATTACTTCAAAAAGATTCAAAAGGGAAGCAACTATTTTCTCTCCCTTACCATCTCACAATCAGTTTAAACAGCAATTGGATCCACATTGCTGATCGTGACAATGGCTTGATAACCATGCACAGAAAGGGGAATAAACAACGAGTTTTCACTGATCTAGAATTAAAGCGAGCAATTGGAGTCTGTGTGACAGATAATGACTCAGTGCTTGTGTGTGGGTTACATTCACATACCATTTTCCAGATCACTACTGATGGTCAGGAGAAAGCTGTGCTGCTGAGAGAGAAAGATGGAATTAGGTCTCCGAGATCGCTACTTCATGACACAGTCAATGCCAGACTTATAGTGACAATGCAAGAATCTGATAACATCAATGTTTATGACTTGTCCAGTAGATATTAGATACCTATCGAAGCTATTAGACTGATGCAGCTACTATATTTCCAACATCATCCACACAGAGTTCAAACAGTGATCAACCTACTATGTCTCCAACATCATCCACACAGAGTTCTGACTGATGCAGCTACTATGTCTCCAACATCATCCACACAAAGTTCAAACAATGATGCAGCTACTATGTTTCCAACATCATCCACACAGAGTTCAGATAATGATTCAGCTACTATGTCTTCAACATCATTCCGAATGAGTTCAGACTGTGATTCAGCTACTACTCCTCCAACATCCTCCGCACAGAGTTATGACAGTGATTCAGTTACAATGTCTAACATATCAACCACACAGAGATCAGACTAATAGAGCTACTGTGTCTCCAATATCATCCACACAGATTTAGCTAATTAGACTCCATCATCAGCCACAGTGATCTAAAAGTGATTCAGTTACTATGTCTCCAACATCATCCGCCGAGAGTTCAGACAGTGATGCAGATACTATGTATCCAACATCGTCCACACAGAGATCAGACAGTGATTCAGGTACTACGTCTCCAAACATCTTCCACACAGAGTTCAAACAGTGATGCAGCTACTACGTCTCCAACATCATCCACACAGACTTCAAACAGTGATTCAGCTACTTAAACCTCAACATCATCCACACAGAGTTAAGAATGATTCAGCTTCTATATCTCCAACATCGTCCATACATAGTTCAGACAGTGAAACAGTTACTGTGTCAACAACAACATCCACAGAGTTCGGACAGTGATACAGCTACTACTTCTCCAACATCATCCACACATAGTTCAGACAGTGATGCAGTTACTATTTCTCCAAAATCATCCACACAGAGTTCAAATATTGATTCAGCTACTATGTCTCTAACATTATCCACACAAGAGTTCAGACAGTGATGCAGCTACTATGTCTCCAACATCATCCATACAGAGTTCAGACAGTGATTCAGACCCAAACATCGTCCACACAGAGTTCAGAATGATTCGTCTACTATATCACCAACATCGTCCACACATAGTTCAGACAGTGATACAGCTACTACGTCTCCAACATCATCTAAATCGTTCAGACAGTTTTGCAGCTACTATGTCTCCAACATCATATACACAGAGTTCAAACAGTGATTCAGCTAATATGTCTCTAACATCATCCACACGTAGTTCAGACAGTGATGCAGCTACTATGTCTCCAAAATCATCCACACAGAGTTCAAATAGTGATTCAGCTACTATGTCTCTAACATTATCCTAACAAGAGTTCAGACAGTGACGCAGCTACTATGTCTCCAACATCATCCACACAGAGTTCAGACAGTGATTCAGCTAATATGTCTCTAACATCATCCACACGTAGTTCAGACAGTGATGCAGCTACTATGTCTTCAAAATCATCCACACAGAGTTCAAATAGTGATTCAGCTACTATGTCTCTAACATTATCCTAACAAGAGTTCAGACAGTGACGCAGCTACTATGTCTCCAACATCATCCACACAGAGTTCAGACAATGATTCAGCTACTAAAACTCCAACATCATCCACATATACTTCAAACAGTGATTCAGCTTCTTAGACCCCAACATCGTCCACACAGAGTTCAGAATGATTCGGCTACTATATCACCAACATCGTCCACACATAGTTCAGACAGTGATACAGCTACTGTGTCACCAACACCATCCACAGAGTTCAGACAGAGATACAGCTACTACGTCTCCAACATCATCCACATCGTTCAGACAGTTTTGCTGCTACTATGACTCCAACATCATCCACCCAGAGTTCAAACAGTGATTACGCTACTATGTCTCTAACATCATCCACACAGAGTTCAGACAGTGATGCAGCTACCATGTCTCCAACATCATCCACACATTGTCCAAACAGTGATTCAGCTACTATGTCTCAAACATCGTCCACACAGAGTGTTGACAGTGATTCAGTTACAATGTCTCCAATATCATCCACACATAGTTCAGAGAGTGATGCAGCTACTATGCCTCCAGCATCATCCACACAGAGTTCTAAAGGTTATGCAGCAACTATGCCGCCAACATCTTCCACACAGAGTTATAACGGTGATGCAGCTACTATGTCTCCAACATCATCCACACAGAGTTGAGACAGTGATGCAGATACTATGTATCTAACATCATCCACACAGACAGAGTTCAGACACAGATGCAGCTACTATGTCTCCAACATCATACACACAGAGTTCAGACAGTGATACAGCTAGTATGTCTCCAACATCATCCAAACAGTGTTCAGACAGTGATACAGCTACTATGTCTCCAACAGTATCCACACAGAGTTCAAACGATTATGCAGCTACTGCGTCTCCAACATCATCCACACATAGTTCAGACAGTGATACAGCTACTGTTTCCAACATCGTCCACACATTGTTCAAACAGTGATGCATCTAATATGTATCCGACATTATCCACAAAGAGTTCAGACAGTGATGCAGCTACTATGTCTCCAACATCGTCCATACAGAGTTAAAACAGTGATTCAGCTACTAGTTCTCCAGCATCATCCACACATAGTTCAAACAGTAAAGCAGCTACTATGTCTCCAACATCATCCATACAGATTTCAAACAATGATTCAGCTACTATGTCTCGAACAGCATACAAACTCAGTTCAAACCGTGATTCAGCTACTATGTTTCCAACATCATCCACACAGAGTTTAAACAGTGATTCAACTACTATGTCTCCAACATTACACACACAGAGTTCAGACAGATTCAGCTACTGTGTCTCCAGCATCATCAAGACATAGTTCAAACAGTAAAGCAGCTACTATGTCTCCAACATCATCCACACAGAGTTCAGACGGTGATTCAGTTATTATGTCTCCAACATCATCCATACAGATGTCAAACAATGATTCAGCTACTATGTCTCGAACAGCATACAAACTCAGTTCAAACCGTGATTCAGCTACTATGTTTCCAACATCATACACACAGAGTTTAAACAGGGATTCAGCTTCTATGTCTCCAACATTATCCACACAGAGATAAAACTAATTCAGCTAATGTGTCTCCAACATCTTCCACACATAGTTCCAACAGTTATTCAGCTACTATGTCTCCAACATCATCCACACAGAGTCCAAGTAGAGATAATATGTCTCCAACATCATCCACGCAGATTTCAAACAGCGATTCAGCTACTATGTCTCCAACATTATCCACGCAGAGTGCAGACCGATTCAGCTACTGTGTCTCCTACATCAGCAACATATAGTTCAGGCAGTGATGCAGCGACTATGTCGCCAATATCGTCTACACAGAGTTCAGAGAGCGATGTAGCTACTACGTCTAAAACATCATCCACAGAGTTCAGACATTGATGCAACTAGTATGTCTCCAAAATCATCCACAAATAGGTCAGACAGTGATGCAACTACTATGTTTCAAACATCATCCACACACAGTTGAGACAGTGATTCAGCTACTATGTATCAAACATCATCCACAGAGAGTTCAAACAGTTATTTAGCTACTTAGTTTCCAACACCATCCACACAGCGTTCAGACAGTAATGCGGCTACTTTGCCACCAACATCGTTTACACATAGTTCAGACAGTGATACAGCTGCTGTGTCACCAACACCATCCACAGAGTTCAGACAGTGATACAGCTACTACATCTCCAACATCATCCACATCGTTCAGATAGTTTTGCAGCTACTATGTCTCCAACATCATCTACACAGAGTTCAAACAGTGATTCAGCTACTTTGTCTCCATCATTATCCACGCAGAGTGCAGACCTATTCAGCTACTGTGTCTCATACATCAGCAACATATAGTTCAGGCAGTAATGCAGCGACTATGTCGCCAAGATCGTCTACACAGAGTTCAGAGTGCGATGTAGGTACTACGTCTAAAACATCATCCACAGAGTTCAGACAGTTATGCAACTAGTATGTCTCCAAAATCATCCACAAATAGGTCAGACAGTGATGCAACTACTATGTTTCAAACATCATCCACACACAGTTGAGACAGTGATTCAGCTACTATGTATCAAACATCATCTACAGAGAGTGCAAAAAGTTATTTAGCTACTTAGTCTCCAACATCATCCACACAGCGTTCAGACAGTAATGCGGCTACTTTGTCACCAACATCGTTCACACATAGTTCAGACAGTGATACAGCTGCTGTGTCACCAACACCATCCACAGAGTTCAGACAGTGATACAGCTGCTGTGTCACCAACACCATCCACAGAGTTCAGACAGTGATACAGCTAGCTACTACGTCTCCAACATCATCCACATCGTTCAGATAGTTTTGCAGCTAATATGCCTCCAACATCTTCCACACAGAGTTCTAACGGATATGCAGCTAATATGCCTCCAACATCTTCCACACAGAGTTCTAACGGTGATGCAGCTACTATGTCTCCAACATCATCCACACAGAGTTGAGACAGTGATGCAGATAATCTGTCTCCAACATCATCCACACATAGTTCAGACAGTGATACAGCTACTGTCTCCAACATCGTCCACACATTGTACAAACAGTGATGCAGCTAATATGTCTCCGACATTGTCCACACAGAGTTCAGACAGTGATGCAGCTACTATGTCTCCAACATCGTCCGCACAGGGTTTAAACAGTGATTCAGCTACTAGTTCTCCAACATCATCCACACATAGTTCAAACAGTAAAGCCGCTACTATGTCTCCAACATCATCCACACAGAGTTCAGACAGTGATTCAGTTATTATGTCTCCAACATCATCCACACAGATTTCAAACAATGATTCAGCTACTATGTCTCGAACAGCATACAATCACAGTTCAAACAGTGATTCAGCTACTATGTTTGCAACATCATCCACGCGGAGTTTAAACAATGATTCAACTACTATATCTCCAACATTACACACACACAGTTCAGACTGATTCAACTACTATGTCTCCAACATCTTCCACACAGAGTCCAAACAGTTATTCAGCTACTATGTCTCCAACATCCTGCACACAGAGTCCAAACAGTGATTCAGCAACCATGTCTCCAACATCATCCACACAGAGTGCAGACAGTGATTCAGTTGATTTGTCTCCAACATCATCCACGCACAGTTCAAACAGCGATTTAGCTACTATGTCTCCAAAAGTATCCACGCAGAGTGTAGACTGATTCAGCTACTGTGTCTCCTACATCAGCCACACATATTTCAGGCAGTGATGCAACGATTATGGCGCCAACATCGTCTACACAGAGTTCAGAGAGCGATGCAGCTAGTACGTCTAAAACACCATCCACAGAGTATAGACAGTGATGCAGCTTCAATGTCTTTAAAATCATCCACACAGAGTTCAGACAGAGATGCAGCTACTACGTTTTCAACATCATCCACACACAGTTCAGACCGTTATTCAGCTACTACGTCTCAAACATCATCCATAGAGAGTTCAAACAGTTGTTCAGCTAATTAGTCTCCAACATCATCCACACAGCGTTCAGACAGTGATGCGGCAATTATGTCTCTAAGATCTGTCACACAGAGATCAGACATAGATGCAGCTAATATGTCTCCAACCAACATCATCCGCAAATAGTTTAGACAGTGATGCAGCTACTACGTCTTCAACCTCATTCACACAGAGTTCAGAAAGTGGTTGTTACTACGTCTCCAACATCATTCACACAGAGATTAAACGTGATTCAACTACTATGTCTCCAACATTACACACACAGAGTTCAGATTAATTCAGCTTCTATGTCTCAAACATCATCCAGAAAGAGTTAAAACAGTGATTCAGCACCTATGTCTCCAACATTATCCACACAGACTTAAAGCTGATTCAGCTACTGTGTCTCTAACATCTTCCATATAGAGTTCAAACAGTTATTCAGCTACTATGTCTCCAACATCATCCACACAGAGTTCAGACAGTGATGCTGCTTCTATGTCTCCAACATCTTCCATACAGAGTTCAAACAGTTATTCAACTACTATGTCTCCAACATCATCCACACAGAGTTCAGACAGTGATTCAGCTACTATGTCTCCAACATTATCCACGCAGAATGCAGACTAATTCATCTATTGTGTCTCCAACATCATCCACACATAGTTCAGGCAGTGATGCAGCGACTATGTCGCCAACATCGTCTACACAGAGTTCAGAGAGCGATGCAGCTACTACGTCTAAAACATCATCCACATAGTTCAGACAGTGATTCAGCTACTATGTCTCCAAAATCATCCACACAGACTTCTGACAGTGATGCAGCTACTGTGTTTCCAACATCATCCACACACAGTTCGGACAGTGATTCAACTACTACGTCTCCAACATCATCCACAGAAGGTTTAAACAGTTATTCAGCTTCTTAGTCTCCAACATCATCCACACAGCTTTCACACAGTGATGCGGCTACTATGTCTCCAAGATCTTTTACGCAGAGATCAGACAGAGATTCAGCTAATATGTCTCCAACATCATGCACATATAGTTCAGACAGTGATGCAGCTACTACGTCTCCAACATCATCCACACAGAATTCAGACAGTGATTTGAATACTATGTCTCAAACATCATCCACAAAGAGTTCAAACGGTGATAAGCTACTATATTTATGTCTCCAAAATCATCCACACATAGTTCAGACAGTGATTCAGTTACTACGTCTCCAACATCATCATCACTCCCCACTCATTCAGCTGTCACTAATATACTAGTTATTATACTTAGTTAATTGCCAATGACCATTCATTTAACTGTCACTAATATACTAGTTATTATACTATGCTAGACACTATCACTCACCACTCATTCAGCTGTCACTAGTATACTAGTTATTATGCTATGCTAGACTATCACTCACCACTCATTCAACTGTCACTAATATACTAGTTATTATATTATGCTAGACACTATCACTCACCACGCATTCAACTTTCACTAATATATTAGTTATTATACTATGTTAGACACTATCACGCACCACTCATTCAATTGTCACTAATATACTAATTATCATACTAGGCTAGACACTATCACTCACCATGCATTCAACTGTCACTAATATACTAATTATTATACTAAGTTAACTTCCACTCACCATTCATTCAACTGTCACTCATATACTAGTTATTATACTATGCTAGACACTATCACTCCCCACTCATTCAACTGTCACTAAAATACTAGTTATTATACTTAGTTAACCTCCACTCACCACTCATTCAACCGTCATTAATATATTAGTTATTATACTATGCTAGAAACTATCACTCACCACTCATTCAACTGTCACTAAAATACTAGTTATTATACTAAGTTAACTCCCATTCACCATTCATTCAACTGTCACTAATATACTAGTTATTATACTATGCTAGACACTATCACTCCCCACTCATTCAAGTGTCACTAAATAACAATCCCAAGGTGGTAGTGCCCCTCAACTGCAGCAGGGTTGGTGATCCATACAGAGTTCGCACAGTGGTGCAGCTACTATGTCGTCTACATCGTCCACACAGATTTCAAACAGTGATGCAGATACTATATCTCCACCATCATCCACACTGAGTTCAAACAGTTATACAGCTACTATGTTTCCAACATCATCCAAACATAATTGAAACAGTGATTCTGCTACTACGTATCCAAGATCATCCACACAGAGTTCAGACAGTGATTCAGCTACTATGTATCCAACATCTTCCAGAGTTCAAACAGTGATGCAGCTACAATGTCTCCAACATCATCCACACAGTTCAAACAGTGATTCAGCTACTATGTCTCCAAACATCATCCACACAGAGTTCAAACAGTGATGCAGCTACTATGTCTGCAACATCATCCACACAGTGTTCAAACAGTGATGCAATTAATATGTCTCCAACATCATCCACACAGAGTTCAAACAGTGATTCAGTTGCAATGTCTACAACATCATCAACACAGAGTTCGAACAGTAATGCAATTAATACGTCTCCAACATTATTTACACAGAGTTCAAACAGTGATGCAGCTTCTATGTCTCCAACATCATCCACACAGAGTTCAAACAGTGATTCAGCTACAATGTCTTCAATATCATCCACGCAGAGTTCAAACAGTGATGCAGCTACTATGTCTCCAACATCATCCACACCGAGTTCAAACAGTGATTCAGCTATTATGTCTCCAACATCATCCACACAGAGTTCAGACAGTGATGCAGCTACTATGTATCCAATATTATCCGCACAGTGTTCAAACAGTGATGCAATTAATATGTCTCCGACATTATTTACACAGAGTTCTAACAGTGATGCAGCTACTATGTCTCCAACATCATCCACACAGTTCAAACAGTGATTCAGCTACTATTACTCCGAACATCATCCACACAGAGTTCAAACAGTGATGCAGCTACTATGTCTGCAACATCATCCACACAGTGTTCAAACAGTGATGCAATTAATATATCTCCAACATCATCCACACAGAGTTCAAACAGTGATTCAGTTGCAATGTCTACAACATCATCAACACAGAGTTCGAACAGTAATGCAATTAATACGTCTCCAACATTATTTACACAGAGTTCAAACAGTGATGCAGCTTCTATGTCTCCAACATCATCCACACAGAGTTCAAACAGTGATTCAGCTACAATGTCTTCAACATCATCCACGCAGAGTTCAAACAGTGATGCAGCTACTATGTCTCCAACATCATCCACACCGAGTTCAAACAGTGATTCAGCTATAATGTCTTTAACATCATCCACACAGAGTTCAGACAGTGATGCAGCTACTATGTATCCATAATTATCCGCACAGTGTTCAAACAGTGATGCAATTAATATGTTTCCGACATTATTTACACAGAGTTCTAACAGTGATGCAGCTATGGTGTTTCCAACATCATCCACACACAGAGTTCAAACGGTGATTTAGCTGCAATGTCTACAACATCATCCACACAGAATTCAGACTGATTCAGCTACGGAGTCTCCAACATCCTTCACACAATTCAAACATTGATTCAGCTACTATGTCTCAAACATCATCTACACATATTTCAAACAGTGATTCATCTGCTACATATCCAACATCATCCATACAGTTCATACAGAGATGCAGCTACTATGTCTTCAAAATCGTCCACACATAGTTCAAACAGTGATTCAGCTACTGTGTCTCCAACATCATCCAAACAGAGTTCAGGCAGTGAAGCAGCTACTATGTCTCTAACATCGTCCACACAAGAGTTCAGACAGTGATGCAGATACTCTGTCTCCAACATCGTCTACAGATAGTTCAAACAGTGATTCAGGTAGTCAGCTACTGTGTTTCCAACATCATCCACAGAGTTCAGGCAGTGATGCAGCTTCTATGTCTCCAACATCGTCCACACAGAGTTCACACAGTGATGCAGCTACTATGTCTCCAACATCATCCACACAGAGTTCAAACAGCGATTCATCTACTATGTCACCAACTTCATCCACACAGCGTTAAAACAGTGATGCAGCTACTATGTCTCCAACATCATCCACACAGAGTTCAAACGGTGATTCAGCTACTATGTCTCCAACATCATCAACACAGAGTTCAAACAGTGATGCAGCTACTATGTCTCCAACATCATCAACACATAGTTCAAACAGTGATTCAACTACTATCTCCAACATCATCCACACAGAGTTCAGACAGTGATGCAGCTACTATGTATCCAATATTATCCACACAGTGTTCCAACAGTGATGCAGTTAGTATTTCTCCAACATTATTTACAAAGAGTTCTAACATTGATGCAGCTAGGGTGTTTCCAACATTATCTACACAGAGTTGAAACAGTGGTTCAGCTACAATGTCTACAACATCAACCACACAGAGTTCAGACTGATTCAGCTACTGAGTCTCCAACATCCTTCACACAATTCAAACATTGATTCAGCTATTATGTCTCAAACATCATCCACACATAGTTCAAACAGTGATTCAGCTGCTACGTCTCCAACATCATCCATACAGTGCATACAGTGATGCAGCTACTATGTCTTCAAAATCTTCCACACATAGTTCAAACAGTGATTCAGCTACTGTGTCTCCAACATCATCCACACATAGTTCAGGCAGTGATGCAGCTACTATGTCTCCAACATCGTATACACAGAGTTCAGACAGTGATGCAGCTACTATGTCCACAGATAGTTCAAACAGTGGTGCAGAGAGTCAGCTTCTGTGTCTCCAACATCATCCACATAGTTCAGGCAGTGATGCAACTTCTATGTCTCCAACATCGTCCACACAGAGTTCAGACAGTGATGCAGCTACTATGTCTCCAACATCATCCACACATAGTTCTAACAGTGTTGCAGTTACTGTGTCTCCAACATCATCCACAGGGTTCAGACAGTGATGCAGCTACTATGTCTTCAACATCATACACACAGAGTTCGGACAGTGATGCAGCTACTATGTCTCCCAACAACATCATCACAGAGTTCAACAGTGATGCAGCAACTATGTTTCCAACATATGTGACTCCAAAATCATCCCAATAGAGTTCAGACATTGATACAGCTACTATGTCTCCAACATCATCATCCACACAGAGTTCAGACTGATGCCGCTACTATGTCTCCAACATCATCCACTCAGATTTCAGACGATGATGCAGCCACTATGTCTTCAATATCTTTCACACAAAGTTCAGGCAGTGATTCAGCTACTATGTCTCCAACATCTTGCACACATAGTTCAAACTGTGATTCATCTATACGTGGCTCCAACATCATCCATACATAGTTCAGACAGTGATGCAGCTGCTGTGTTTCCAACATCATCCACACAGCATCCTGACAGTGATGCAGCTACTATGTCTCCAATATCTTTCACACATAATTCAGACAGTGATGCAGCTACTATTTCTCCAATATCATCCACACAAAGTTCAGACAGTGATTCAGCTTCTACGTCTCCAACATCATCCACACAGGGTTCGGACAGTGATGCAGCTACTATGTCTCAAACATCATCCACACATAGTTTAGACAGTGATGCAGCTACTATGTCTCCAACATCATCCACACATAGTTCAAACGGAGATGCAGCTACTATAACTATGTCTCCAACAACATCATCCACAAATAATTAGAACACTGATTCAACTACTGTCTCCAAAATCATCCACACAAAGTTCAGACATTGATTCAGCTTCTACGTCTCCAACATCATCCACACAGAGTTCAGACAGTTATGCTGCTACTATGTGTCCAACATCAGCCACACAAAGTTCAGACAGTGATACAGCTACTATGTCTCCAACACCATCCACACCGAGTTCAGGCAACGATGCAGCTAATATGTCTCCAACATCGTCCACACAGAGTTCAGACAGTGATGCAGCTACTATGTCTCCAGCATCATCCATACAGAGTTCAGGCAGTGATGCAGCTACTTTGTCTCCAACATCATCCACACAGAATTCAAACAGAGATAGAACTACTATTTCTCCAACATCATCCACACATAGTTCAGACAGTAATTCGGCTATTATGTCTCCAACATCGTCCAGAGTTAAAACAGTGATGCATCTACTATGTTATTGTATCGAACATTATCCACACAGTGTTCAAACAGTGATGAAGCTACTATGTCTCCAACATTATCCACATAGTTCATACGGTGATGCAGCTACTATGTCTCCAATATCATCCACAGAGTTCAAACAGTGATCCATCTACTATGTCTCCAACATCATCCACAGAGCTCATACAGTGATGCAGCTACTACGTCTCCAACATTATCCACACAGAGTTCAGACAGTGATGCAGCTACTATGTCTCCAACATCATCTACTGAGTTCAAACAGTGATGCAGCTACTATGTCTCCAACACCATCCACACAGAGTTCAGACAGTGATGCAGGTACTATGTCTCCAACATCATCCACATAGAGTTCAGACAGTGATGCAGCTACTATGTCTCCAACATCATCCACACGTAGTTCAGACAGTGATTCAGGTACTACGTCTCCAACATCGGCATCATCCACACAGAGTTCAGACAGTGATGCAGGTACTGTGTTTCCAACATCGTCCACACATAGTTCAGACAATGATGCAGATACTATGTCTCCAACATCGTCCACACAGAGTTCAGACAGTGATGCAGGTACTATATATCAAACATCGCCCACACATAATTCGTACAGTGATGCAGGTACTATGTCTCCAACATCATCCACACAGAGTTAAGACAGTGATAAATGCACATGATTCTTTCCTTGTTATCATTTTTAATTTTAATACATCAGAATGATGCATTCGGCGTTTAGTTGAGTTGTTTTGATGCATTCGGCGTTTAGTTGAGTTATTTAAGTATAATTAACAAAGATAGTAAAGCAAAAGTAGAAATGCGGTGAATCAGTCTAAAAGTCTGAGCAGTCACATGTTCAATGAAAGTAAATGATGTTATGAGGTCTCTGGTTTGAATCTAGGTCAGGAGCTTTAATGTTTTATGAAACATAATAGAGCAAAGAACTGATCAACGTTTCTTGTTCAAAGGCTTGATAAAACTGGTATTTTATGCGTGTTCAATATTGCTAAGATTTATAGTCACATGACGTGTTTGGGCACAGTAGACAGTGGACTATGTGTTGTCTATGGTCTTTGTGTTGCATTAATGATTGCATGCAGGAACCTCAGGTGTAAGTCTTATTCAAATTACTTTACATTTTATGCAGTGGATTTCTAGCTAATGTATATATCCACATGTTAAGGTCGTCAAAGTAAAGTAACTATATGTGTTAATCAATACTATTCCTCAGTGTGTAGCTTTAAGTCACTGAGATACAATAACATATCTTTAACATACCCATGTATAAAACCTTTTATCAAATGTAAATGTTGTTAACAAGTTAATCATAGGTACTCCAATTGATACCTGATAATATGTATTGAGTATTATATTAGTATGTTAAAAATGTACTGAATCAATATAATCAGTAGAAGGAGATTGGCTGATAATACCAGTAATACTGTATTAATCAGGCCAGAGGTAAATGAAAGACCAGGGGAGATATCCAGGTGTAAACGCAAAACTATCTTAACTATATATAAATACAGAACAAGATATAATAGTTTCATGTCGACCACTCTATGTATGTGCACCCCCCCCCCACCCCACCACCTCCACCCTCCTGGAAAATAACACAATACCTATAATACTAAAGAAGTTAGTTCAGAGTCAGCGTGGTTAGAAGCCAGCAAACCCGAGAAAATTAATTCTTAAGTGAGTACTAAATATCCCATTAAACAGTTTCAAATTTGCCAAGCAATAAATGGAAATGTTAAATTTGATGATTGTTGATAATCAAAAGCTGCCATCTACACAATCTGTGTTATGTTTTTTGTGACTTTTTTGGTCAGGCACACATAGAGAATATTATCTAGGACAAATTTTGGTAATTTTCGTAGATTTAATTTGTTTTTGTGGCCAAAATGCATGTTTTAAGTCTCCGTGGCCAAATGGTTAACAATGTTGCATTGTAAACCTTCGCCTCTCACCGCTGCGTGTTCGAATCCCACTGGGAGCTCGACTTGTAAGTGAGGTAGTGTCCATTCTTACGGGTGCCACATATGTAGATGGTACATACTTGCTTGTACCACATATGTAGATGGTACATACTTGTTTGTGCCACATATGAAGATGAGACATACTTATTTACACCACATATGTAGATGGTACATACTTGTTTGTGCCACATATGAAGATGAGACATACTTATTTACACCACATATGTAGATGGTACATACTAGTTTGTGTCACATATGTAGATGATATATGTTTACACCACATATGTAGATGAGAAATACTTGTTTGTGTCACATATGAAAATGGTACATACTTGTTTGTACTACATATGTAGATGGTACATACTTGTTAGTACCACCTATGTAGAGGGTACAAACTTGTTAGTACCACATATGTAGATGGTACATACTTGTTTGTACCACATATGTAGATGGTTCATACTTGTTAGTACCACATATGTAGATGGTACATACTTGTTTGTACCACATATGTAAATGGTACATATTTGTTGTACCACCTATGTAGATGGTACATACACTCAAGAGATATGAAAATGCAACACGGGAATTTCCGCTATATATTGTATGTACAATGTGCTGCTTTTAATCGAATGGTACATGGCTACGTAAGACCTTTCCTTTTGGAAAAAATACTAAAACAACAAATAATACAGCAAATAGTATTCCTTCAATGTTTCATTATTCACAGAGTACGCGTTTGGCTCAATCATGTGAGCAAACTTAGGATGCAACATTTTGCATTTGCAAACTATTTACGTTAAATACAGTACTGAACTAGCTCAATTTTTCAAAGAGCAACTTCAACATTTATGAAGTTCTTGTTACAAAGTGTAGTGTGATTAAAACGTCTACAACATCACAGTTGTGTCCTTTCTCTAGTTAACTGCAACTTTTTTTTTAAAAAACATATTGGGATTTCTTTGGAATATTATGTGCAATTAAGTGTGCAGTATATACAACATATAGCGGAAATTCCCATGTTGCGTTTTCATATCTCTTGAGTGTACTTGTTTGTACCACATATGTAGATGGTATAATCTTGTTGGTGCCATATATTTTGATGCTACAAAATTACTTGTTTGTGCCAAATATGTAGACGGTACATGCTGGCTTGTACCACATAAAGTATGTACCACATATCTAGATTGTATATACCTGTTGTCCCACATATGTAGATGGTATATACTTGTTAGTATCACATATGTAGATGTTACATACTTGTCTTTACCACATAATGTTCCACATATGTAGATATTTAGTGGAGCCATAAAATGTACTTTCACACAGTAAAACCAACCACATTCTGTCCCAGATTGAAAATTTGAGAATCGTATCTCAATTCTAATGAAAATCAATTTAAATACTACAAACATAGGTTAATATCATACATATAGTTACACTAGTTTTTTCTGTAAATTCCAATTCATGGGAGTCGCCATTTAGATGACGCTATCCAATGACGCCAATTGTTGTTATGATTATATTAGTCTCTTCAAAATACTGTGAAGTATACAGTAAGGTGTGAATGTGTCCTATGTAAAGATTGTATAAAACACTGCATGCCGTAAATATTGCACAAAGAGTTAATCAAGAAATACAGAAAAAAATGGATTAGAGATTTCCATAATACAACAATTTAAATACTTGACATAAAACTTGTGTTATTTCATTGACATTGTATTTTTGACAGCTGTCATTCTTACAGTACATGTAAAGTTCTTTTAAAGGAACATATGGCATCTTGAAGGTTTTATCAGACATTAAAAGAAACGTCTCAATTTATGAATGCAGTATCATTTTGACTTTAAACCTGCTTCTTATTCAACCATAGGTTTAATATATTATTGGTGCAATATAATCAGCAGGTAGTAATATGCAAAAATGATTCACACTTTATACTATTCTTATAATTTATACTAATGATTGAACAAATGCAAGTTTTTGAAAAACTAAAGTCACACCATGAGTTTTTAAAAAATCAAGATTGCTGTTGTTCCTTTAATATTGATGTTTTAACAAAGTGACGCACATTAGGCAAAATATATTTCTTTTGCACAGAAACACTGTTGTTTGTTTGTTATTATTCCAAAGTCTATATATTTTCTCCGATACATATTAAAAATTATGGAAGCCCTGGAGGGCCATTTTGACTTATGAGTAACGACTTATGTCTTTTGACTTATGACTAATGACTTATGACTTATGACTTACGACTAATGACTTTTCTATTATCACTACTTGCTAACGGCTTCTGTAAAGGTATACATTTACGCGCGTTTTAAGCACATGCGTGATGGCAGACGACAGCAGAAGTGGATCCAATTCCTCATAAAGCAGAATTGCATTTTCTTTTGTGATCAAGGAGAGTGCTTCTTCTGTGAGTAGCAGATCTCTTGGATCACATAACATAACATGATGTAGGAGATAACCAGTTCTGTGAGTAGCAGTTCTCTTGGATAACATAACATAATGTGATCCAGTTCTCTCAGATAACATCACATAACGTGATCTCTCCTGGGATCACATAACATAATGTGATCCAGGAGAAAACCAGTTCTGTGAGAAGCAGTTATCTCGGATCACATAATACACAATGTGATCTAGCAGAGAACCAGTATTGTTTTAATGGTAGTCACAGTCATTTCAATTGGCACAAAAACCTAGAGGAGCTTATATGCACACACACGATATGGTCAAGTAACAGGTTTTATGCCACCTAACAAAAGCCGCATCAAACTATTTTTCACTGTGTCCGAAAAAAACATAGAACCCCTTGCCACATAGCGCCCATTTGTTAGCACATACAGACAAAATGATTCCTATAGAGCCCTGACTTCTTCAAAACTGGGGTATAATAATGTACATGGGCTAGAAATATTTGCAGCCAGATCGAGGCTCGAACCGGGGACCTTTGGGATATGGTTTCATTACTCTACTGACTGAGCTAACCGGCAGGATAGTGAAACATCAATCTACCCTGTAGGATATATTTGTACCCTGACATACTCGGAATTCGTCCTCGAAATTTCAAGAGACAGAGAATCGCTTAGAACAAGACTCAGTTTTTTTAAATTTGACTAAGATTGGTAAAGATCATATACAAAATGAAGGTGCTAGGGTGTTCACAAAGCACACTATGGCATTTTATAGTAAACAAGGCAGCTGAGCTATAAGTTAACATAAAATATTATAACATATTATTTTTTTTTGTCAAGTTTGGCAACATGGTTCACAATATGCAAATGATTTGTATGTGCAAATAAATACAAATTACAATTTAAAGGGACATAACTCTAACAAACAAAATGTTCAGCATCTAGGGACATGATGATGAACTGGTCAAATACTTCATTGTGACAAGTTTCAAAAACATCTAATAAAGGAGTCAGCTAGAGCGTTCACAAGTTGATAAATGTTGTATTCCGTGTTTCCTGGACTGATTATACATCTTCCAAGACAATTTTGATACTATAATATTCAACGTCTCAGCAATTTATTCCACAATCTGCGAAACATTTTTCAGTGCTTTAAGATTCATACATTAAAATAACTTTTGTTTTTGAAAAATTGGAGGATTTATTTCACCAGGACATGTGTGCAAATCTGATATAAACTAATTTACTCGTGCCTTGCATCCTTTTGTTTATCCGATTATTTACACCTTCCTCAGAAATAATGAACGTCCATTAAACTCTATATATACTGTGGCCTACCCTATTTGGTAAAGAATGAAAATAACCATATAGTTGTTACATCTGACTTTTAATTTCATTGTATCATCATAATCACATAATGCACCACTTTTGTAGAGAAAACATGCAACACAGTCATTAGGCCATGTAAATTAACATTTTCATACTCATCTCCACCAACACCTCTGAAATCAGTCCAAAATTCATAATTTTGATAGAGCATCATCAAAAAAACTGACCAATCAGTGCCCAGAAATAAGAACTAACCAATACATTCTGGTAGGTGATAAACTCGGTCTTTATCCTTGATGTTCAACCAAATTTACTGTTAAAATTAAGGTATCTACGGTGTGATTCTTTTAAAACCCTGCATATTTCAAGCACATTCATGCAAATTGATTCAATATATGTATCTTTTAAAATCAAAATCTTCAAAATTATCATCTTTTTACTCTGCCAAAGATTTTTATTTTACTATATAACCTAAGGATAAAAACCGAGTAACACAAGTTTTATCACCTACTGAAAATAAAATAAAATCTCAACATCTCTGCAATGCAAAATTATAAATATTGGATTTGGCAAAACTGATTAAATTTCAAAGTATTCAAAATAGCCCATAAACAAATAGTGTTTGATTTACCTCCAACTAAATAATAATGAAACAATATACCTATCATAGTACAAGAACACTTTTTGCGGCAGAATTTCGCATTTAAAGGGGCACAATGAAGACAAATATCCAGGTTACAGAGTCCCTTTAAAGGTAAAATTTTCAATATTACTCTCCAACCCACAGGGTATATTTCTAGTCAGGACAACAATTTAAACATTATTTTACTTCTCCCCTATTATTTTGAAAAAATTAGGAGAGAATATAAGAATATTTCAAAGTACCCAGTGCTGACTGAAAATTCCAACCAGAGGTATAACTGTTTTTATCAGAGGTTTTGTTTATACATGGAGTGCAATTTTCTGAATCCGTCACCCATAATTGATTTTTTTTGTGTGCATAAAATGGACATCACCATCCATCAATGATTGTAAATAAAGGTCATGAAATTGCTGACATAACCAATTGTAAACAAACATCATAAAACTGCTCACACAAGTTTACGACTTCATTGTCGAGGTGTGTAGGTAAGACAAGATTTTCAGGCATCTATGTAAACCTTAATATCCTTATCTGGTATACCAGAAGAGGCTGTTATTAACTTTCTACTGCACTTCACAGATGGTTTACAATTCCAAAGCAACCAAAATGAATAAATTATAAATTATTTATCCAAAAATTATGCTTACATTTATTTCATGCTAAATGAATAAATACCAGCATTTACCAGTAAAATATAACTGTTATTTTCATTTCCGTAACTACTTTTTAAAAAATTCAACAAGAAATGTGTCCAAAGAAATGGACACGGATGCCCCGGCTGTTGCTTCACATATTAATAAGATAAGGAAATTGTCTTTCCGACATTAATTTCCCGATTTTTTACCATACCACCGGGCATAACTCTAGAATGATAATGGGACCAATTATCAAGCTTGACAGAGACAGTGTGCCCATATACAATTTGACTAAGTTTGGAGAAGACCGGATAACACTTACCCAAGTAATGAATTTGGACAATATTAATTTCATGAATTTTTATTATTCCAAGGGAAATAACTCTAGAATTACTGAGGCGATGGGGCCAATAAACTTTGCAGAGACATTGTGCCCATATACAATTTAACCAAGTTTGGAGAAGACTAGATAACACTTACCCAAATAATGAGTTTAGACAATATAAATATCAAGATTTTTTATTATTCCAAGGGGAATAACTCGGGAATTACTGAGGCGATGGGGCCGATTATTAAACTTTGCAGACATTGTGCCCATATACAATTTAACCCAGTTTGGAGAAGACTGATAAAAATTACCCAAGTTAGAGTTCCAACTACATTAATTTTAATTTCCTGAATTTTTACTATTAAAGGGGCATAACTCTGGAATTACTGAAGTGATGGGGACGATTGTCGAACTTGGCCAACACATTGCGTCCATATACAATTTTACCAAGTTTGAAAAATATTGGATAACACTAATCTAAGTTAGTCTGAACAAAGTTAATTTCGTGAAGTTTTACTATTCCAAGGGCCATAACTCTAGAATTATGGAGGCCTTGAGCCGATTATCGAACTTGGCCGAGACATTGTGCCCACATACGATATGAAAATGTTTGGAGAAAGATTGGATAAAAATTACCCAAGTTAAGAGTCCGGACAACATGGATTTACGAACGCACTAAAGAACGGACGGACGAAAAGGGGTAACACTATATGCCCTTCCACAATTTTAATGTAAAGGATAAATTGTAGAATGCATACACATTGCCATTGCTGATAGCTGAGACAAGTTTTCTTTGATTTCAATGTAAGAGAATAAGTAAAGACATGAACCTTCAGCCATGAGCATTCAACCATTGTGGAGATGAGTATTCAACCATTGTGGAGTGCAGAACACGCGTGAGCACTATACCACAAGCATTGTGTATTTCAAGAGCACGGAGAGCACATGCAGTGTGAAGCAAATTTTCGTAATGTACATCTGTTGAATAGTTTGTTTCTTTTAATCAAGAAATCTTGAATTTCACATATAGACTTAAAATTAATCACAATAAAACATCTTTATTTTCTCTTCAAATTCTGTGTTGCACTAACACCATAATTAAGCTGGTTCCCTGTTTTAATAATTAGCTTCTTGTTACAGCAATGTACACCAAATGCTGCAAAGGTTGTACCTGTATTACAACTATACATCCTGGTTCCCTCACCAGATCCCGAATAAGCTGGTTCCCTTTAAAAATGCCACAGAGGCTGTACATGTACTACAAATTCAAATACATTCTGGTTCCCTCACCAGAACCTTCACAGGCTGGTTCTCTTTGCTATCAACATACACAGATACTCAGGTTCTCTTCCCAAATCCTGCGTTAACTTGCTCTCTGTGCTAACAAAGTTCACACATCCTGGGGTTCTCTTCCCAAATACTGTGTTAGCTGGTCCCATTTGTTTCTGGTGTAAACAGGGAGCACAGTCCTATATCCTTGTGTTCTGTCTCATCCAGGGTCAGCTGTTTGGGTTTGGTATGTCGGAACAGGTTTGGTAAACTTTTATAATGGATCTCTCGTCTGAACATTTCTCCGACATTTTTCTGGGGAAAAATGTGTAAAGTTTAAAGTCATGTATAAAATAATCATATTATTTGCTAACAAATCATCAACAAGAGGCCCTTGGGCCTGTGGATGCTCTACTTGCTAAACATAAAGTTTATGTATAATATCATTCAACCAGAACATGGCGATGATATACGCAACTAGGCTTGGTACTGTTTTGTTGAAATCCAGCCAGAGGTTCAGGAGAACTAGTCTGTACAAAGGTAGTGTATTAAAACCTTTAAGGAGTCATAACTCTGCCAAAATTCATTCAATCAGAACACGGCAATGACAGGTGCAACTAGACTTGGTACTGATCATCCCCACCAAGTTGCGTTGAAATCCGGAATGGAGTTCAGAAGAGACTAATCTAGTCAAAGTTTGTGTATACCTTAAAGGGCCATAACTCTGCCAAAAATCATTCAACCGTAACACGGCGACGATTTGTACAACTAGACCTGGAACTGATCATCCCTAAAAAGTTTCACTGAAATCCGTCCAAATGAAGGCTCTTTCATCTCAATGAGACCAAAATATAGCATATTTCAGAAAATCAAGAGCCATAACTCCTGTGTAAATGGTCCAATTTGGCTGTTTTTCAAATTTGTCGGAGCTTTTATTGGTATTAACAATTCATAACTTTCACATCTGGTCAACTTCCGTTAGGTCGAGATATTCAGTAGGTGAAAATAAAGGGGTTTACTCGGAATTTATCCTCAATCTCTATATGAACAAGAGGTCAATGACCTTGAAGCTCTACTGATTGATTTTGATTTCAGGAAGTAGTCGCTACAAACTTGTATTTTGAAAATTTATTTTTAGCCGTGGCGGCCATCTTGAATTTCCGGCCGACCTGAAATTTTGCTAGGATCAATTAGACATCAAGAGCAACATTTCTGTGAAGTTTCATGAAAACACGTCAAGTAGTTTCAGAGGAGTAGTCGCTACAAGTTTTCATAATATAACTCTATGTAAACAAAGATGGCCGCTGACAGCCATGTTTAACATGGATTAAAAACGATTTTTGACAAGGACCAACATCATGTCATGCTGATCATTTTAGAAAAAGTCCCATATCAATATCACTTATTGTTTTCAAGAAGTAGTCGCTACAAACTTGTATTTTGAAAATCTATTTTTAGCCATGGCGGCCATCTTGAATTTCCGGCCGACCTGAAATTTTGCTAGGATCAATTAGACATTAAGAGCAACATTCCTGTAAAGTTTCATGAAAATCCGCCAAGTAGTTTCAGAGGAATAGTCGCTACAAGTTTTTACTATATAATTCTATGTAAACAAAGATGCCACTGGCAGCCATGTTTAACGTGGAATCAAAACGATTTTTGACACGGACCAACATCATGTCATGCTGATCATTTTAGAAAAAGTCCCATATCAATATCACTTATAGTTTTCAAGAAGTAGTCGCTACAAACTTGTATTTTGAAAAAATATTTTTAGCCGTGGTGGCCATCTTGAATTTCCGGCCGACCTGAAATTTTGCTAGGATCAATTAGACATCAACAGCAACATTCCTGTGATGTTTCATGAAAATCCGTCCAGTAGTTTCAGAGGAGTAGTCGCTACAAGTTTTCATTATATAACTCTATGTAAACAAAGATGGCCGCTGGCAGCCATGTTTAACGCCGAATCAAAACGATTTTCGACAAGGACCAACATCATGTCATGCTGATCATTTTAGAAAAACTCCAATATCAATATCACTTAGAGTTTTCAAGAAGTAGTCGCTACAAACTTGTATTTTAAAAATCTATTTTTAGCTTTGGCGGCCATCTTGGATTTCACATCAACATGAATTTTTGCTAGGATCAACTAAACTTCATGGGCAACATTTCTGTAAAGATTCATGAATATCCATCCAGGAGTTTCAGAGGAGTAGTCGCTACAAATAAAAGTTTACGGACAGACGGACAGACAGACGGACGGACGACGGACGCCGCACCACGGCATAATCTCTGCTGATCTCTGATTAGTTGAGCTAAAAATGAAAATATTAGACCATGATTTAAATTAAATGTATCCACATTGGTGTTTTAAAATCAGACAACACCGAAAGAAGATACATACGAGGGTCATTCAAAAAGTTTTGTCACTAACGCGTTTTAACAATTATGTGCTCGTTGTGAGTGTTGATGTTTGATACCGAATGAACGAGAGTTTCAATACCATTCCATTGATGGTAAAATGAATGCTGTATCTTTTGTGTGACGAAAGTTATGGAACATTTGATACACATCACTTATACACACTGAGGCATTTTCGTCCTGAGTTTTATTCAGGTTTGTTAACTGTTACTTTTTTAAATGCCTGTTTACCTTTAAGTACTTGTCGAAGGCCTTTGAAATTTCTCGTACATTACCAGTTATATCTGTGCATTACAAGATTCAGAATTTAAGCATGGTAGATGAAACGTGTAAAATTAATTTAATGATAAATGGACATTAAATGGAAGGGCAATCTTCTGAAATATCGTTTTTGGATGATCAATATTTTCTCTAAACATTGTACAAAATTCTACAATAATGTGTTGAATATGAAATTTAAACACTGAAGGACTATGATTTGTAAACAAATTTGAAAACATATTAATACTATGAGAATAATTACGACATTTAAAAGATATTATAACATTTCCGTAAACAAAATTAAGAAAATCAGTGTTATTTCTGCTAAAATTAAGGGATATGCATTCACTCATATCTGGTTTGCAGCAAGACCTTTCTGAATTCTCGACAATCATTTTCAGGGATTATGGGTGAATAACAACAGATGGCGTACAAGAAAATTTAAAAGCATACACTTATTCAAATATTTTTTACATCGTTTTGTAACAAGGACTTTTCAGAGATGCCAGTATCCAAAAGGTGTGGTAGGGGGAGGTAATTCAGGGGTATAAATAACCTGAAATTTTTCATTTTTGTTTTGGAATTTAAGACAGCGAACCCAGTAGTACTATAAATACATTACTTTATCTCAGTGTAATATCCAGTTCAAAGGATATATGCCTAGTGACAGAACTTTTTGAAGCACCCTCGTAGATATACACAAAAAACAAAGCTTTTAATATAATTATCCCTACAAGCTAGTTTTATAAAGGGCTAAAGTCAGTTGAGCACCAACGATAAACACCGAGTTTACCCCCTACCAGAATGTGGAGGTCTTTCATTTTATTGATCACTGATTGGTCAAATTATTTTGATGATGTCATGTGAAAGTTATGAATCTGGTAAAGTTTGGTAAAGATCAGATGAAAAATAAAGGCCCTAACATTTTAACGAGGCAAAATATAGCATTTTTAACTAAATCAAAGGGCCATAACTCCGCTGTTACTGGTCCGATCTGGCTGGTTTTCGGACTTTGTCGAGCTTTCATTGATATTAAAAATCAGGTACAGTTTGATAAAGATTGGATGAAAAATGAAGGCCCTATCATCTTAACTTGGCAAAATATAGCACTTTTAACTAAATCAAGGGCCATAACTCCGCTGTTCCTGGTCAATCTGGCCGAGCTTTCATTGATATTAACAATCTGGTAAAGATCGGATGAAAAATGAAGGCCCTATCGTCTTAACGAGGCAAAATATAGCATTTTTAACTAAATCAAAGGGCCACAACTCCGCTGTTACAAGTCCGATCTGGCTGGTTTTCAAATTTGTCTGAGCTTTCATTAATATTAGCAATCTGATCAAGTTTGGTAAAGATCGGAAGAAAAATGAACGCCCTATCGTCTTGAGGCAAAATATAGCATTTATAACTAAATCAAGGGCTATAACTCTGCTGTTACTCGTCTGATCTGGCCGGTTTTTGAACTTGTCCGAGCTGTCATTGACATTACCAATCTGGTAAAATTTGGTAAAGATCGGATGAAAAATGAAGGCCCTATCGTCTTATCGAGGCAAAATGTAGCATTTTTAACTAAATCAAGGGCCCTCTGCTGTTACTGGTTCGAACTGGCCGGTTTTCAAACTTGTCCGAGCTTTCATTGATATTACCAATCTGGTAAAGTTTGGTAAAGATCGGATGAAAAATGAAGGCCCTATCGCTTTAACGAGGCAAAATATAGCATTTTTAAATAAATCAAGGGTCATAACTCCGCTGTTACTCGTCCGATCTGGACGGTTTTCAAACTTGTCTGAGCTTTCATTGATATTAACCATATGTTAAAGTTTGGTAAAGATCAGATGAAAAATAAAGGCCCTATCGTCTTAATGAGGTAAAATATAGCATTTTTAATTAAAGCAAGGGCCATAACTCCGCTGTTACTAGTCCGATCTGGCTGGTTTTCAAATTTGTCCGAGCTTTCATTAATATTAGCAATCTGATAGTGTTTGGTAAAGATCGGAAGAAAAATGAACGCCCTATCATCTTGAGGCAAAATATAGCATTTTTAACTAAATCAAGGGCCATAACTCTGCTGTTACTCGTCCGATCTGGCCGGTTTTTGAACTTGTCCGAGCTTTCATTGATATTACCAATCTGGTCAAGTTTAGTAAAGATCAGATGAAAAATGAAGGCCCTATCGCTTTAACGAGGCAAAATATAGCATTTTTAACTAAATCAAGGGTCATAACTCCGCTGTTACTGGTCCGATCTTGACGGTTTTCGAACTTGTCTGAGCTTTCATTGATATTAACAATATGTAAAAGTTTGGTAAAGATCAAATGAAAAATGTAGGCCCTATCGTCTTAATGAGGTAAAAGTTAACGGACGGACGGCAGACGAAGGACGACGGACAACTCGCCATCCCATCTAAAAAAACTAATATTAACAAGAGTTCCCATTTAAAAACAATTTTTGAAAACTTATCTTGGATAGCAAAACAAAAGGGTTTTAGTTGAGCACAACTGCATATGCCTTCATGTTTATGGTGTATTTTTAGCCTTGGTGGCTATCTTTGATTATGCAGGAAGTTTAATTTTTTTAGGTCTATCTAGATATCATGACATCTTAATATCATTTGTAATGTTATTGTCAAGTGTCATGAACATGTCATAAGTAGGAGAGCAGTGATCCCCATCCGATAGACGAGGCTTGGGAAAGTGTCCACTAAGTCACACTGGCAATAACTTTACTATGTACATGCCAATATTACTCATTGACAAGCTCATCCAAGATCTTATTAAAACAAACCTTTATATAAAGTTTGGTAAAAATCCAGAAGTGTTTAGATAGATCAAAATATTATCCAGGCTAATAACTCTATAACACAAACGTATATTTTTCTCAAAGTCCAACACTTGAGATATTATTGACACAAACCTTCAACACCTTTGATCAATATGATAACATGTTATGCATACAAAAACAAACCAACTTACACCAATCAACTCAGCTACAAGTTTCTTGTATGCCTCCTTTTTCTTCTTCTATTGTTAATGTTAAATGTCATGTAGTGGAAGTCTGATGAAGAAATATAAAGAAATGAATGTTACAGAGACAATTAAGTTTTTGTGTGATCAAAACATGCCTTTGGACCTAGCCAATCACCTTCACCTTTATGTTATCTGGTAGATGTGGTCACCAGACAATTATCATGATGTGTATATACTGAACGTTTGATGAAGTCGAGATATAAAGAAATGACAGTTCAAGTGACGACGGACAGCAACGCAAGATGACAGACAAAGCCATCCCTTTGTTTAGCCAAGCTACGCAGACGACAAAAACAAAGAAGCCGCCTTGTGATGTATCTTACCAAACTTACGGAGAGACAATTATTTATCAAACTGAAAAATGTTGAAGACAAACATTATGGGAAATTCACTACAATGTCGTTATTATAAAATGAATCTATTTCTCGTCTGCTGCACATTAGAAATATATGCCTAACATTAACAGTGACATAGACAGGGCTATTACGGCTGTTTGTATAATGTGTTACCTTTAAAGCAACGTCCGTACAGTTTGGTATTTCAAACATGACGAAACAAATCTCTGCAAATTGTGGTCGCTGAAAGTAGAAGAAAGACAAGAATACTAGTAAAATGGTTTTGGATTTGAAACAACCTTGAATACTTGCAAGATAATCACATTTAGCATAGTCCTGGCAATAAGGAGTGACTTGCCTCATGAAGCACGGACAATATGCTCATCAGTAATTCAAAAGAATACAGACCCAATCCTAGTAATAAATACTAAAAGAAATGTCCACTCGTCTAAATTCATCTGTCTCTTGCCATGGCGAGGGGGCAGGTCAGATTTTACCGGTAAGTAGGGAATGTCAAGTTGTTATGTTGTGTTTGTGGATGAAAGAACTGACGATAGTCACGATACAACTATAATAATGAGCCAGTTATTCATAAGAATACAGGTTAAGTCCTAGGAATAAGGGCTGGCAAGCCTTATAAACATGAACACATTTATTACCAGTAATTCATAAGCTTGCAGACCCAGTCCTAGCAACAGGGACTGGCTCGCTTCATACACATAAACACATTTAATTCATAAGCTTGCAGACCCAGTCCTAGCAATAGGGACTGGCTCGTCTTATACACATAAACACATTTAATTCCTAAGCCTGCAGACCAAGTCCTAGCAATAGGGACTGGCTTGCCTTATACACATGAACACATTTATCACCAGTAATTCATAAGCTTGCAGACCCAGTCCAAGCAATAAGGACTGACTCGCCTTATACACATGAACACATTTATCACCAGTAATTCATAAGCTTGCAGACCAAGTCCTAGCAAGAAGGACTGGCTTCCCTTCTACACATAAACACATTTAATTCATAAGCTTACAGACCCAGTCATAGCAATAGGGACTGGCTTGCATTATACACATGAACACATTTATTACCAGTAATTCATAAGCCTGTATACCCAGTCCTAGCAATAGGGACTGGCTTGCCTTATACACATGAACACATTTATTACCAGTAATTCATAAGCTTGCAGACCACGTCCTAGCAATAAGGATTGGCTTCCCTTCTACACATGAACACATTTATTATCAGTAATTCATAAGCTTGCAGACCCAGGCCTAGCAAAAGGGACTGGCTCGTCTTGTACACATGAACACATTTATCACCAGTAATTCATAAGCTTGCAGACCAAGTCCTAGCAAGAAGGACTGGCTTCCCTTCTACACATAAACACATTTAATTCATAAGCTTACAGACCCAGTCATAGCAATAGGGACTGGCTTGCATTATACACATGAACACATTTATTACCAGTAATTCATAAGCCTGTATACCCAGTCCTAGCAATAGGGACTGGCTTGCCTTATACACATGAACACATTTATTACCAGTAATTCATAAGCTTGCAGACCACGTCCTAGCAATAAGGATTGGCTTCCCTTCTACACATGAACACATTTATTATCAGTAATTCATAAGCTTGCAGACCCAGGCCTAGCAAAAGGGACTGGCTCGTCTTGTACACATGAACACATTTATTACCAGTAATTCATAAGCTTGCAGACCTAGTCCTAGCAATAGGGACTGGCTCACCTTATACACATGAACACATTTATCACCAGTAATTCATAAGCTTGCAGACCGAGTCCTAGCAATAGGGACTGGCTTGCCTTATACACATGAACACATTTATATCAGTAGTTCATAAGCTTGTAGACCCAGTCCTAGCCTAGCAATAGGGACTGGCTTGCCTTATACACATGAACATATTTATCACCAGTAATTCATAAGCTTGCAGACCCAGTCCTAGCAATAGGGACTGGCTTGCCTTATACACATGAACACATTTATTATCAGTAATGCATAAGCTTGCAGACCCAGTCCTAGCCTAGCAATAGGGACTGGCTTGCCTTATACACATGAACACATTTATCAACAGTAATTCATAAGCTTGCAGACACAGTCCTAGCAATGGGGACTGGCTTGCCTTATACACATGAACACATTTATCACCAGTAATTCATAAGCTTGCAGGCCCAGTCCTAGCAATAGGGACTGGCTTGCCTTATACACATGAACACATTTATCACCAGTAATTCATAAGCTTGCAGACCCAGTCTTAGCAATAGGGACTGGCTTTCCTAATACACATGAACACATTTATCACCAGTAATTCATAAGCCTGTAGACCCAGTCCTAGCAATAGGGACTGGCTTGCCTTATACACATGAACACATTTATTTCCAGTAATTAATAAGCCTGTAGACCCAGACCCAGTCCTAGCAATAGAGACTGGCTTGCCTGATACACATGAACACATTTATCACCAGTAATTCATAAGCTTGCAGACCAAGTCCTAGCAATAGGGACTGGCTTGCCTTATACACATGAACACATTTATTACCAGTAATTCATAAGCCTGTAGACCCAGTCCTAGCAATAAGGACTGGCTCGCCTCATGTGCCCCGTGCAGTTGTAATGACGATAGTATTCTCGTGTAGAAATGATTGGCCGCAGCACTTGATAATTTGTTGTCCTTCAGAAGCTATAAACAGAACAGAATAAATACAATAGTAACAGTTATTAAGAAAATATATTCTGTAAATATTAACACAATGTTGCAGAATGCTGCTGTTATGATTATTTGGCTTCAAGCACAGGTACACACCATGAAATCCTGCTGAACCATAAACTCAAGCTCGGATATAAAATTTGAATCTTGCTGAAAGCATATATGTGTATTTGCAATACTCCCTGACCTTTTTAACTCATAAACTCAATTTTGAGAGTCAACCTTTAAGCCCTGATCAACCATTTACATAAAATTCATTGTGACCAGTTAAGCAGAAAGAAACGTCAAAGTAAATATTAAAATAAAGTTGATTGCAGATCATCAGAGTGATACATACCTGTTTGAGTAGCGGGTAACACAGACCTATGCACCGGTTACACATCTGTGTATCATTCCACAGAAGCCCATCTAGCACACACAAGACCAGAGATTCACAGATTGTCTGCAAATATTACCATATATCAAAATTTGAGGGAAATTGTAAGAACACCAGACGTTCACAGACTGTCTGCAAAATATACTACTCAAAATTTGCTAAGGATCACTTTTATTCTTCCATATAATTTTATTAGAAATTAATTCACAATAACGATATTAATTTCATTGATACTTCAATAATTCCACAATTTGAATCAAGTCATGAGATCACATGACCATACACTGCCCTAAAATATTTCATGTAAAATAGAAATAATGCTATTTATTTCAGCAAGAAATTTAGACAGCAAAAAATGATCCTTAGCAAATTTTGAGTAGTATACAAAACATTAAAACTACAGAAAAAATGTTGTTAGAACATCATAGGTTCACAGATTGCCTGCAAATATACCATATATCAATTATGAAGAAAAATGTTGTTAGAACATCATAGGTTCACAGATTGCCTGCAAATATACCATATATCCGTTACGAAGAAAAATGTTGTTAGAAAATCAGAGGTTCAGGCATTGTCTGCATATCTAACATGGTTTATTAAAATATGCAATGCTGATTCGTTATTGGGGAGGTATTAAATTTGCTATCAATAGACATCACATATATCAACTGTTCAGACGTTACTTTAAATGGAAGAAAACAGGTTAACTGTTAAGATGTCATTTTAAACATCAGATCAAGATGCAAAACAAAAATACAAATAGGTGTTATTTAATACAATGGTACGTTCAAACAACACATTTTAACAGGATAAAGCTGCATATTCTGTTTGTTAGATGTTGAGAAATGGTAAAAAGTTGTGGGAATTTATTTGTACGAGGCACAGTCAGAAAGTTCTGAGACTGCTTTCATAAACAAAATAGTTTATATCATAGGCGCTTTTAGTTTTCTGTAAATGAATTTTCAACCCCTTCTGAATGTTTCCTTTGAGGTTCACTATATTTGGAATTCCCATGTGTCATAAAGACATTGCTATAGCAACCCATGTTTGGTATCATGAAGCACTTTAGAAATTGTAAAATGTTGCGTATGTTTCACTTTCAGTAGTTGTTTATGGTGCCAAATACTCGTGAAAATTGGTCTGGCGTCATTTCAATGTCAAACGAAAGCACGGACAAAAGTATGGCATATTTTGATAACTTTTGAAGTCGGGATGTACTTTTAAAGTACAGGTGCAATTTTTCGTTTCAAAAAATGACGTCGCTTGAACGGACGGAGCACCGAACTTTTGTAAAATGTTGTGTGAAGGCTGGTATGATGCCTTCGGACACTTGGAACAAGATATCAAATGGTAAACAACCCACAAAGTGTTCCAGGGCATTGTTATATAGATGGCACCGATGATTTACGAAATGTCGCGAATCGACAGATGATGATATGCACACTGAAAGGCCGAAACATGGACCGATTGTGACATAAAAAGTGAAAGACTCCCTCGCGACGGACTGAAGAAAGAGTGTCTCGAAAATTGCCAGCAAAGCCGGAACAAGTCATGGAACTTCCCATTCCATCATCAGGTCAGACATTAACATGAGTAACGTAAGTGCTCGCTACATCCTAAGGCTTCTCAGTGAACACGATAAAGAGATGAGTGCAATTAACAATTTTAATGTCGCTGCGACGTCATGAACGTCATCAAAGTGCTCCGTAGTATGCCACATGTATGTTTACAAATCTTATAAATATTTTGTTAATTCTGGGAATACTGTAGATTAAATTATTTTCGCATGATCTTAAGTTCGTGAATCAGTTGGTCTCTGATTTATTAGCGTGTTCATGAATTCGCATCCCAGCAAAATGTAAATAATCATATTTTCTTATAAATAATATATTTCTTCGGTGTTTATTGTTGAGTTTTGATTATTTCATTAGGTTTTTCCTGATACATGTTAATTCCGTCTACATCCACTATTTATTCCACCAGAGTCCTGTTTATAACCCTGAGAAACATCAATTATCTATCAAATATACTAAGTGAGGCATCGTGTGAACATAATTGTAAAGAATTTATTGATTGCATTGAACATGATTTGTAATGCTTATTCATTTACTGATGTTTAACAAATATAATTACCAGTACAGTACGCAGAAAATAACATTCGTATTTTTGAAGTGTAGACGCCGCACTTTGAACTTAATCAATAGCCTCGATTCAACATATGTATTAAAATTAATAATTCTAAAAAGTATTTTACTAGAATAGACATAATACATTATTGTTACTTTAAATCAAATCAATGTAAACTAATAAGTATGTATTGTTAACCACTATTTAGGATAACGTTTTTTGCTTGTACATATATACCTATTTCAATCTACTTAATTTCAGATGGTTAAGCGAGGTTTCGGATACTCTTTAGAGTTTATTATCCGCGAGTTCTTAAATTTGCGAGACAGTGGATTCGAGAATATTAGCGGAAAAATAAAACCATCGCGAATAATACCGGATCTACAGTAACTGAATGAAATTTTCAATGATGTCACAAATACATTCATCTTTTCATAATCAATTTTTTGTTTTATTGTGAGCATGAACTATCAAGTTATAAAATCAGTCTCAAATCTTTCTGACTGCCCCTTGTATTATGCTCAATCTCTCGAAAAACTGTGTATTATGTAATAGATAGAGTCTGGTCTCAGCGAGTTGGCTTATGTAAATTTAAAGAGATGCTTAAATAACCAACGAGCTGAGACAGACTCTATCTATTTTGTAGCATGGTGTACTTAGTAACACTGTGACGTCATAGCGACCATACTCTAAATTCCACTATCCGGTAGTTGTAGTACGGTATAGCCACGCCCTTTAGTTACCCTAAAATTAAAAGATTTAATGCTCTGCATTCATCAAAAGAAATGTCACCGACCGTGCTACAATTACATAAAAAAACGTCAGATAAAAAAAAAAAAATCCAGAGGGTTTATATGGTGCGAGATCAAAACCTGGTGTTTGAGCCTAAATACATATCGACAACACGGCCTTTGGTATCGATGATCTTCAAGTTCTGCCCACAAGGTATTGATCTGGGATAATATAAACCCTCTGCACATATAGTATTTCTTAAATATATCTATATTTGAGGAAAAGGCTTCCAAAAATTGCAAAACTCAATGGGCAAAATAACATCGGGTCTGTTCATAGACTACCTCAGTTTCTACACAGAGAATGCCCAGCTCCCCAAGTTCACGAGTCTGGGGTTGTGCAATGTCATTCTCATCCTGCATCTTGTCCTCAGCCGGATCATTGCGTTTGTTCCAGCATACAGAACCTGAAGTGAAGGAACATTCTGTAAAATAATACGGACAGTTGTGATGAAATTATGTAAATCGAATTATATACTAAATGCAGGGTCAAACTGCGGTTATATACCGATATATTATAAGATATGGATTCACTTATAAAACAGCAAGTTTCACGGAGTGGAGGTAACCAGACTGTATAAGTGTTTACATGTCTATCAGGGTATAAATGGACATATACACTGGTACTGAAGGCAAGCTCCACCAAGGGGAGGTAACCAGACTGTATAAGTGTTTACATGTCTATCGGGGTATACATGTATATACAAGGTGAGGTAACCAGACTATATAAGCATGAGGGGAGGTAATCGGCCTAAATTACACAGGGGGGAAACCAGCTATATAAGTGTGAGGGGAGGTAACCAGACTATATGTGTGAGATGAGGTAAGTGTGAGGGGAGGTAATCAGGCTATATATATGTGTGAAGGGAGGTAACCAGACTATATAAGTGTGAGGGGAGGTAACCAGACTATATATGTGTGAAGGGAGGTAACCGGACTATATAAGTGTGAGAGGAGGTAACCAGGCTATATATATGTGTGAAGGGAAGTAACCAGACTATGTAAGTGTGAGGGGAGGTAATCAGGCTATATATATGTGTGAAGGGAGGTATCCAGACTATATAAGTGTGAGGGGAGGTAACCAGACTATATATGTGTGAAGAGAGGTAACCAGACTATATAAGTGTGAGGAGGTAATCAGACTATAAGAGTGAAGGGAGGTAACCAAGCTATATATATGTGTGAAGGGAGGTAACCAGACCATGTAAGTGTGAGGGAATGTAACCAGGCTATATATATGTGTGAAGGGGAGGTAACCAGACTATATAAGTGTGAGAGGAGGTAACCAGACTATCACACAGGGAGGTAACCAGACTATATAAGTGTGAGGGGAGGTAATCAGACTATATAAGTGTAAGGGAGGTAATCACACTATATAAGTGTGAGGGGAGGTAATCAGCCTATATTACACAGGGTGGAAACCAGCTGTATGTGTAAGGGGAGGTAACCAGACTATATAAGTGTGAGAGGAGAAAACGAGACTATATCACCAGGGGAGGTAACCAGACTATACAAATAGGAGGTAACCAGGCTATGTATGTGTGAAGGGAGGTAACCAGACTATATCACAAGGGGAGGTAACCAGACTATACAAGTGTGCATACACAACCAATCAATGTAGTCCCTGGAGAGTTGTCTGGTCAGCTGTTCCTCCAGAACTTCTTGAGACTCCGGATTATCTTCATTGGCTTCTGTCCTGGACAACAAACAAGTATTAGAATTAGACATAAATAAATGCACAAATACAGGGAACCAGCTTCTGTCCTGGACAACAAACAAGTATTAGAATAGACATAAATAAATGCACAGATACAGGGAACCAGCTTCTGTCCTGGACATCAAACAAGTATTAGAATTAGACATAAATAAATGCACAAATACAGGGAACCAGCTTCTGCCCTGGACAACAAGCACGTATTAGAATTAAACATAAATAAATGCACAAATACAGGGAACCAGCTTCTGTCCTGGACAACAAACAAGTATTAGAATTAGAAATAGATAAATGCACAAATACAGGGAACCAGCTTCTGTCCTGGACAACAAACAAGTATTAGAATTAGACATAAATAAATGCACAAATACAGGGAACCAGCTTCTGCCCTGGACAACAAGCAAGTATTAGAATTAGACATAAATAAATGCACACATACAGGGAACCAGCTTCTGCCCTGGACAACAAGAAAGTATTAGAATTAGACATAAATAAATGCACAAATACAGGGAACCAGCTTCTGCCCTGGACAATACACAAGTATTAGAATTAGACATAAATAAATGCACAAATACAGGGAACCAGCTTCTGTCCTGGACAATACACAAGTATTAGAATTAGAAATAAAGAAATGCACCATTACAGGGAACCAGCTTCTGTCCTGGACAATACACAAGTAGTGACTCAAATGAAAAAACACACCGATATGTATTTTCATAAATGTGCATTCTATTACTGTGAAATCATTTTATTTCCTCGATTAAGTTTCGTGATTCTTTCCAAAAAGACAGTTTCGAGGGGACATAATTTCGCGCATTTCTGATTATGAAAACAAAAATCTGTAAAAAAAGCACTTTATGTTGAAACGCTTTATCGATAAATTCGACCCCGATTTGTAAGTGCAAACACGTCCCCAGGCTACGTATTGGCAGAGCTGTCTGGTGATAACGTCAGACCTGTCCTGTCGCATTTCAAATAAACAATTAAACGGGTCACCTAACACTGAACACACTTACTTGGCGGGTGATATTGTGTGATCTCCCGTTATTTGTTTTTTTAATTTGTACCCTGTCTAAAACCATTGTTTGTTTGGGAAGAAAATGGCGGACACCTGTATCGAAGTGTATCTATTTCTCTGTGATTTTATTGGCTTACAGCTTTAATAAGCTCATGAATATTTATGAATAGCGATACATCAAATAAGGGTGTTAAAAAGGTAACTGAAACACGTTAAGTTGTTTTGATTGTATGATAATAGTACTAATTGATATGTAAACACAGAAGTCGTACTGTATTGTGTTTTAAATGTTACTATGTTAGCATGTGTTTTGTTTGTTACTAGTATTTATTTTTTGTTGATTAAATAAAAATCTGTACGTGTTCAATTTATTGAAAGTACCTACAAGTATTCACTTTGCAAAGTAAATTGCCGACCTCTAAGGGTCAGTAATCTGTAGATGATAACGATAACCAACCTATATATCATACGTGAATGGATTTATTAGTCGGCTTGCATAAACACAGGTGTGTCAACACATCGGCATACATACTGATATTGAAAAGATTAAAACAAACAAGCAAGTTTTTACTTTTTTATTATCATATGAATAATTATATTATTATTCAATACATACATACATAATGATAAACGTTTTATCTGCAACAACAAGTATTAAACTCATTGATAAAACTGCAATAAATAACCGATCGGGAATTTTTTTTATATAAGCAGTTTTCATACACAAACTACTTAATTCAAACTCTTGGACATTTATAATCGTGGAGATTTGATTTCACGGCTTGGGTCAACCACGAAATACGCGAAATTAAATCCCCCACGAAATATAATGATTTCACAGTATACAAACATGTTGTAATTTTATCCTTTAGTTATAAACTTATTTTACTTAAATTGCATGTTCAAATTTGGACAATCAATTACCTTGTTACCTTTGATCATAGACTTATATGGACTGTCAATTACTTTGTCACTTTTGAACATTACCTTCTATGGATGGTCACTAACCCTGTTACCTTTGATCATAGACTTATACGGACTGTCAACAACCTTGTTACCTTTGAACAATGACTTATATGAGAAGTGTTCAACTTATATTTGAACAGTATACAAAACCCAATATCTAAGTGCTAGGAAGATAAAATTGAGGTATGATATTTCCTTAGGTACTATAAGTCATATTTGCCATTACAAGGATGCACTACGTTTTGCAGACTATTCCAATGAAATGCCACAGGTTTCAAAAGCGTCATACTGTGGTCACTCCTGGGGTTGTCAGGTCTGTTCATCAATTAAACAGAGCCCAAATTCTCAAACGCAGGCAAAGGTCTTGGAACCGTTATAAAAAGTTATGTAATGGTAAATGTAAAAACTCTGTTACATCCGATGAGATGATGTTTTACTTGGGTGAGAGCTATGGTAGAAGAAAGGTTTGCTATTTAAGAAAAGGTTGTGATGACCGCCATAAATTGATGTTTGTGAAGTGTGATGCCTTCGCTGCTGGATTTATAGCTTGGGCTGGAGTATGCTATGACGGCAAAATGGACATTAGAATCATAGACAAGGGAACACGTCAATTCCGAATATTACATTCAAAAAGTTCTTTAGCCATTTTTGGAGAAAGATGTGCCGAGGCTCTTTCAAGGCAATACTGCTAAGCACATGCTCTTCCACTAAGATTCTGCATCCAGTCGTACAGCTAAAAAGACAACTAAGTATCTGAAAGAAAAGCATGTTAAGTATGTCATACCTCAAGAATGGATACCAAAGTCCCCTGATGCAGCCCCAATGAATTGCCGCCTTCAAAAGCATAAAATCAACACCCTAAGAGGTCTTACAATTGCATTGAAGGACGAGTGGAAGAAACTAGACCAAGAAATCATTAACAACACCTTAGCTTTCATGGCCCAAGTATTGTAGAATCATCTACTACTGCCATGGTTCACAAATTGAACATTTGTTAAAGTAAAAAGTATCTCAATACAATTTTAGAGCTAATGGAAAAGTGTTCAAATATAACTTGAACACCTCTCGTATGGACTGTCCATTACCTTGTTACCTTTGGACAATGACTTATATAGACTGTCAATTACCTTGTTACCTTTGGCATTGACTTATTTGGACTGTCAATAACTTTCTTACCTTTGAACAAGGACATATTGAGTGTCAATTACCTTGTTACCTTTGAACAATGACTTATATGGACTGTTGATTACCTTATAACCTTTGAAAAATGACTTATATGGACTGTCAATTACCTTTACCTTTGAACAATAACTTATATGGACTGTCAATTACCTTGTTACCTTTGATCAAGGGCATAATGACTGTCAATTAGGCCACAAAAAATTAATTACCTGGTTCTCAGGCCACTTTTTCTGAGAAGAGATGCGGGTGGGGGCATTTTTTTTTATAATTTTACAGTGGTCAACAGACACGCGGGCAATTTTTTTTATCCAAACTTTTAATTCCAATACATGTACTGATGCAAAATATCACGAAATACATGTGCAATAACCAGTTGGATCAGCTCATCTCTATTGTCGATCATTACCTTATCATTTCTTCCCGACTTATGCTTCTTTCAATCACAATAAGTCCGTATATTTGTATTAGATCACACATGAACTATTGCATGTTGTTGTGAGACTTTGTCGATTAGACGCTTGAATAAATCGCCTGTTCTGTAGCACCTACTAGTTCCAAGCGTCCCAAGCGTCTGACTCCTAGATTGTTACCCGTACGACTGCAACACTCACAAGCTAGCGAGCAGAGCGGCAGATAGTCAGCCGCGCACCAGTCTACCCACAATGGGATTCCCCTGAGGTAGTTGCATGTAAAAACCGGAACAAACTTGGATGCGGAACCTTTTTTTTCGAAATTTCGGTAGCGAATTTCCAATTTTTATTTTATTATTTTTGAGATAAAATCGGCAATGCGGCACCAAAAAAAAGACATGCGGGCGGGCCTGAGAACCAGGTAATTAATTTTTTATGGCCTTACCTTGTTACCTTTGAACAATGCCTTATATGGACTGTTGATTACCTTATAACCTTTGAAAAATGACATATATGGACTGTCAATTACCGTTACATTTGAACAATAACTTATATGGACTGTCAATTACCTTGATACCTTTGAACAATGACTTATATGGACTGTCAATTAACTTCTATGGATTGTCAATAACCTTGTTACCTTTGAACAATGACTTATATGGACTGTCAATTACCTTGTTACCTTTGCACAATAACTTATATGGACTGTCAATTTCCTTGATGCCTTTGAACAATGACTTATATGGACTGTCAATTAACTTCTATGGATTGTCAATAACCTTGTTACCTTTGCACAATGACTTATATGGACTGTCCTTTGAACAATGACTTATATGGACTGTCAAATGCCTTGCTACCTTTGAACAATGACTTTTACGGACTGTCAATTACCTTGTTACCTTTGAACAATGACTTATATGGACTGTCAATTACCTTGTTACCTTTGCACAATGACTTATATGAACTGTCCTTTGAACAATGACTTATATGGACTGTCAAATGCCTTGCTACCTTTGAACAATGACTTATACGGACTGTCAATTACCTTGTTACCTTTGAACAATGACTTATATGGACTGTCAAATGCTTTGCTACCTTTGAACAATGACTTTTACGGACTGTCAATTACCTTATAACCTTTGAACAATGACTTATATGGACTGTCAATTACCTTGTTACCTTTGAACAATGACTTATATGGACTGTTGATAACCTTATTACCTTTGAACAATGACTTATATGGACTGTCAATTATCTTGTTACCTTTGAACAATGACGTATATGGACTGTCAATTACCTTGTTACCTTTGAACAATAACTTATATGGACTGTCAATTACCTTGTTACCTTTGAACAATAACTTATATGGACTGTCAATTACCTTGATGCCTTTGAACAATGACTTATATGGACTGTCGATTAACTTCTATGGATTGTCAATAACCTTGTTACTTTTGCACAATGACTTATATGGACTGTCCTTTGAACAATGACTTATATGGACTGTCAAATGCCTTGCTACCTTTGAACAATGACTTTTACGGAATGTCAATTACCTTGTTACCTTTGAACAATGACTTATATGGACAGTCAATTACCTTGTTACCTTTGAACAATGACTTTTACGGACTGTCAATTACCTTGTTACCTTTGAACAATGACTAACTACTCTTTGCACAACAAGTTCGAGAAACTCCACTTTGTGACGAATCAAAAGTTCATCTGTGTTGTACTGTCTTGACCTTTCTCGCCCCGTTGAAAACGAAAAGTGTTTACCTAGAACATGATCAAAATTTAAAGCACATCCAGATCCTGATTTTACAACGCGTGGCATTTTTGGAGCCTGCTTGATCGGTTATGATTGGCCCGAGATGTGCCAGCGTGTAACTGATGGCCAATGAAAAAATTGAACATCACCAGATCGACCTGTCAAAATGCATGTCAAACATTTGCTCTCGGCATCGTATAATTGTTTTAGATTTCGTGTCGCATAGTGAGAACCAAAACATGGCTTGCTCAAAACAATTGGGTAATAGGTAGCGGGGAAAACATTGTTGAAGTTCTCCCAGGGATATTGATGGTTGTTGGTCTATAATTTATGAATTGCAAATGTTCTGCTTCAATTTTACTGGGTTTACCACCTGACCGTTTTGATAGCTTCATTTTTACGGACTGTCAATTACTTAGTTATCTTTGAACAGTAACTTCTATGGATTGTCAGTAACCTTGTTACCTTTGAACAATGACTTTTACTGACTACCAATTACTTTGTTACCTTTGAACAATGACTTTTACGGACTGTCAATTACTTTGTTATCTTTGAACAGTAACTTCTATGGATTGTCAATAACATTGTTACCTTTGAACAATGACTTTTACGGACTGTCAATTACTTTGTTATCTTTGAACAGTAACTTCTATGGATTGTCAGTTACTTTGTTACCTTGAACAATGACTTTTATTGACTATTAATTACTTTGTTACCTTTGAACAATGATGTAATTACCTTGTTAAACAACGTTGGTTGATCAGCTGCCATTTTGAATTAAGTATCTGAAAATAAAAAAGGTGCGATTTGAACATCATTATCAAAATAAGAATGTTTATTTTACCAGCTGCTTGAATACTGAAATGTCCAATTATAATACAAAACATTTTTCACATCTCTAATCTGTTAAAAACCTTTAAATCTAAAGAATGAATGCATGAAATAGAGTAAAGCGACCATTTGACATATCATATTAGGTCATGCTGGAACAGCTGCTTCAGCAGGAGATGAGATGAAGGCTGAAGATTCATATCACACATGGTAGTGCCAGGGCTTGAACCCTAGGGGAACCAGAGATATGCTGTATTATAGACTTGGACATCACAAACTAACCCTATACATTTATGGGCAGATTATGGATATGGGAGAAGATGGGAACCAGAGATGTCCTGTAATATTGACTTGGACATCACAAACCCACCCTATACATTTATGGGCAGATTATGGATATGTGAGAGGATGGGAACCAGAGATGTGCTGTAATATTGACTTGGACATCACAAACTCACCTGATACATTTACAGGCAGATATGATAGAGGATGGGAACCAGGGACGTGCTGTTATATTGACTTGGACATCACAAACTCACCTGACACATTTATGGGCAGATATGAGAAAGGATGGGAACCAGAGACGTGCTGTAATATTGACTTGGACATCACAAACTTACCCGATACATTGGGCCAGGGGCCTTTTGAATTGGGAAAAATGCGTGTGAAATCTACAAATTGGGAAAAAGAATAATCCTACTATATTACATAGTAAGGCACTAAAAATGTTTGGAATAGTTTCAAAATCAAGCTCTTATACAAGTCTGCAACAAATACATTGTCAAATAGGGCTACATTTAATAAAGGGATTTGTTTGTAGTTGTTTTTTTTTGGAAAATATTTTGCTTTTTTTTGAAAATATGAGGATATTTTGGATTGGGATGAGCAGATATGAGAGAGGATGGGAACCAGAGACACACTGTAATATTGACTTGGACATCACAAACTCACCTGATACATATACGGGCAGATATGAGACAGACTAGGAACCGGGGACATGCTGTAATATTGACATGCCAAGTTGGACATCACAATCTTACCCGATACATATATGGGCAGACATGGGAGAGGATGGGAACCACAGACACACTGTAATATTGACTTGGACATCACAAACTCACCTGATACATATACGGGCAGATATGAGAGAGGATGGGAACCAGAGACACACTGTAATATTGACATGGACATCACAAACTCACCTGATACATATACGGGCAGATATGAGAGAGGATGGGAACCAGAGACACACTGTAATATTGACTTGGACATTGCCGAACGTAGGATTTCAGGAAAATGCTTGAAGAATGTTAAGGAAATAATGCACATAGATTTTCATAAAGTTGTAACACCCGTCAAGTCTTTCACTTCCCACCAACACAACTTGTCAAAAATGGCAAATAAAAAAAAAATTGCACATAATCTCAAAATTATTAAACCAGCATTGACTAAATGACAACTTTGTCAAAATTTGCATGTGGCTCATGCATAAATATTAATCAATGTATTTACCATGCAGCGAAGGAATTTCATAAAGGACATATAGATTCTACACACAACCGTATTGTGAGTCCTCTACCACCTCACAAGCAAATTATTGAATAAAGGTCCTATATAATCTACACACAAGAATATCTGTGCAGTAATCACACAATAAATTGTCTCTGGAAAAGGATATGAATTATTGGTCTGAGTCTGTAGTCTGGTAGAACATCTAGAAACGACAAAACCGTGTTGACAACAGACTGTGACAGATTTGGTATGGCATAGAATTCACTTCCCAGGCATTGGCCAGCATTGCCCAAGATATGACAGATGAAACAGAAAAGACAACACCTTGTTTACGACAGACTCCGACATATTTGGTATGGCGTAGAATTCACTTCCAAGGCATTGGCCAGCATTGCCCAAGATATGACAGCTGAAACAGAAAAGACAACAACGTGCTGACGGCAGACTGCGACAGATTGGGTATGCCATAGAATTCACTTCCCAGGCATTGGCCAGCATTGCACAAGATATGACAGCTGAAACAGAAAGACAACACCGTGTTGACGACAGACTGTGACAGATTTGGTAGGGCACAGAATTCACTACCCAGACATTGCCCAAGATATGACAGCTGAAACAAGAAAGGCAACACCGTGTTGACGACAGACTGTGACAGATTTGGTATGATACAGCATTCACTTCCCAGGCATTGCCCAAGATATGACAGCTGAAACAGAAAAGACAACACCATGTTGACGACAGACTGCGACAGATTTGGTATGGTGTTGAATTCACTTCCCAGGCATTGGCCAGCATTGCCTAAGATATGACAGCTGAAACAGAAAAGACAAAACCGTGCTAACGACAGACTTTGACAGATTTGGTATGCCATAGAATTCACTTCCCAGGCATTGGCCAGCATTGCCCAAAATATGACAGCTAAAAAAAAGAAAAGACAAGACCGTGTTGATGACAGACTGACAAATTTGATTGTACTTCATTCACTTCCCAGGCAATGGACAAGATATGACTCATGAAATAAATAAGAAAACATTATGGTGACTGTGACTATGGTTACCGACTGTGACAGAGATTCACTCCCCAGCATTGGCCAGCATTGCCCAAGACATGGCTTCTCAATTTATTTTGGTTTTCACATCTAATAATATGCATTATATTTCAGCATAATATTCGTCAATAACAAGAGGTCAATGACCTTTAAGCTCTACTGATAGGTTTTTGATAGCTAGATCAACATTCCTGTTAAGTTTCATGAAAATCTCTTGAGTAGTTTCAGAGGAGTAGTCGATACAACTTTTTACTATATAACTCTATGTAAACAAAGATGGCCGCTGGTGGCGATGTTTAATGTCGAATCAAAATAATATTTGACAAGAATCAACAACAAGTCATGTTGATCATTTTACAAAAGGTCCCGTATCAATATCACTTATAGTTTTCAAGAAGTAGTCACTACAAACTTGTTTTTTAAAAATCTATTTTTAGCCGTGGCAGCCATCTTGAATTTCCGGCGGACCTGAAATTTTGCTAGGATCAATTAGACATCAGGACCAACATCCTGTTAAGTTTCATGAAAATCCTTCAAGTAGTTTCAGAGAAGTAGTCGCCACAAGTTTTTCCTATATAACTCTATGTAAACAAAGATGGCCACTGGTGGCCATGTTTGACATCCAATCAAAATACCCTTTGGTTAGGACCAACTAAATGTCGTGCAAGTCACTTTGGTAAAAGTTCCAAATCAATATCTCATGGGTTTTTAGAAGTAGTCGCGACAAAATCACAATTTTAAAATCTATTTTTAGCTGCGGCAGCCATCTTGAATTTCCTGCCAACCTGAATTTTTGCTAGGATCAACTAGACAGCAAGAGCAACATTCATGTGAAGTTTCAAGAAGATCCATCAAGTAGTTTCAGAGGAGTAGTCCCCACAAGTATTTCCTATATAACTCTATGTAAACAAAGATGGCCACTGGCGGCCATGTTTGACATCCAATCAAAATGAACTTTGGTTAGGACCAAAGCCATGGCGACCATCTTGAATTTGCGGCCGACCTGAATATTTGCTAGGATCAACTAGACACCAAGAGCAACATTCCTGTGAAGTTTCATGAAAATCCGTCAAGTAGTTTCAAAGGAGTAGTCGCCACAAGAAAAAGTTAACGGACAGACGGACTGACGACGGATGACGCACCACGGCATCTTTGATCAGTAGAGCTAAAAATAATGAATAATGAATAAAGTATATTATATATTCTGTGATGAATTATAGAAATTTCCCAGTTTGAGAAAATCTATAACATATCCCTTCCTCTACTGTGCTATCTCGCCGAGTGTGCAAGATAGCACAGTAGACAAATGTTATTAACTAAACGATAGACGTCATGATATTACGTCACAAACTGACGTCATGATATTACTCCGCGCTATCGCCAAAAGAGAAACAGAAGAAGGAATACTTGTGTCAAAAGACGATTGGAAAGAAATTCATTACAGAATATAATTATATTATATAGTTTAATTAACATTTTTGTCGTGATACGGAAAATAATTCACTCGGGAATTATTTCCCGTATCACTTCAACAATGTTAATTAAACTCTATATAAATACCTGACGTCTTGTGTGAAAATGGTAGTCAATGATAATGAACTTGTTTTTTTGTGTGATTTTTTTATTAATTTTATTTCTTAATTTTTTTTGTGAATTTTTTTGTGTTTTTTTTTTTTTAATTTTTAATTTTTATTTTTATTTTATTTTTTATTTAATTTTTTTTTTTATTATTATATTTTTTTTTTAATTTAATTTTATTTTATTTGATTTATTATTGATTTTTTTTTTTTTTAAATTATTTTTGAATATATCTGTTGGTTTCATATTGCTCCAAGGTCAAGGTCACACTTACAGGACACTTCGGGGGCATTTGTCACTTACTGTGACATTTCTTGTTCATTATTAGGGTCCAACATACGTTGTGTCCATAAACAATGTCGTTTGTTATCATTGACTACCACACATGACATCAGGTATTTATACTTTATTCATAATTAGGGCCCAACATATGTTGTGTCCATAAACAATGTCGTTCGTTATAATTGACTACCACACAAGACATCAGGTATTTATACTTTATTCATGATTAGGGTCCAACATACGTTGTGTCTATAAACAGTCATTCGTTATCATTGACTACCATACATGACATCAGATGTTTATACTTTATTCATTATTAGGGCAGAACTCGTAGTGTGCATAAACAATTGTGTTGACCTTTGACCTCTAAGTGTGACCTTGACCTTGGGGCCACAGACCTGGATTTGTGCTCTTCACTTCGTCTTATTGTGGTGAGCATTTGTGCCAAGTAATTTGAAAATCCGTCCAGGAATGCCAGAGTTATTGTCTGACACAATTTGACCTTTGACCTCTAAGTGTGACCTTGACATTGGGGGCCACAGACCTGGATTTGTGCTCGACACATCGTCTTATTGTCAATACTTATATTCAAAAGATAGTATTTTATGTTGCAAGATCATATTGCTTTCTCTGAGTTATATATTTTCAGTTGATGTCTTCCTCTGGATCCACTTACGTAGTCAACCATTACTGGTGTGGCATGGACATTAAGGACATTTACATACTTGCTGGAAGTTTTGGATTACAACTAAACATGGCGGGCAGCGAAGGTGTGAAAGGAAGGACATATAAGTTTCAGTTTAAATTTATTCAGGTCCTGTATACCCAGAGACTGAATTGTAATCTAAACATAAATTATATACAAATTTGCTGTCCGTACGAATTGATAAAAAACATTTGAATTGATTGAATTCGGTGCACTTGTAATTATGCTTGAATATCAACCGTGCTTTCAACACTTGCTTAAATGCTTATCAGAAAAGTTGCTTTCATAATGAACATTTAATTTGGTGCACATGTATTTATGTCCTTAATAGTGTAATATTCAATTTGCTTTATTGCTTAATGCTTTCTACTGTAAGGGCTTGCCATAATGGTCTTTTGTGCTTACCGGCAGCCCAATTGTTAAACCCCATGCTTGGGGCTTGTTTTTCAATCCATGCCACGCCCAATATTTGCCAAATCTATTAAAGTTTAAAAAATATTTTGATGTGTTGTTATTACAGTGCTCTCCAATAATCTTCTCTATAAATATATACCATACATGGTGGGCATAATGAACATAATAAAATTGTACTAGACATCCATAAACAGCCCATTAATACATTGACATGTACTAGACTGTCCATAAACAGCCCATTAATACACTGACATGTACTAGACTGTCCATAAACAGCCCATTAATATACTGACATGTACTAGACTGTCCATAAACAGACATTAATACCTTGACATGTACAAGACTGTCCATAAACATTAATACATTGACATGTACTAGACTGTCCATAAACATCCCATTAATATACTGACATGTACTAGACTGTCCACAAACAGACATTAATACACTGACATGTACTAGACTGTCCATAAACAAACATTAATACACTGACATGTACTAGACTGTCCATAACATTAATACACTGACATGTACTTGGCTGTCCATAAACATACATTAATACACTGACATGTACTTGACTGTCCATAAACATTAATACAATGACGTTACTGAAGGCCTAATTCCTGAATGTTTAACCCTTGCATGTCGAGATAAGCTCACTAGTGTTGTGCTGGATACAAGCCGACTCACACAAAAACCAATAATATTGTATGTGTTCGCTGAGCTTTGTTTCACAAGCAGAACTGTTTTAATCCCTTCCATGTCAATATAAGCTTAGTACTGATGTAGAACCCGACTCAAATGAATAGCTGGGTTTCACTAACAAGAATGTTTAACACTTACATGTCATGATAAGCTCACTACTATAATATTCGTGTTATTAAGACAATTGCATGTCATGATAAGCTCACTACTGTAATATTCGTGTTATTAAGACACTTGCATGTCACGATAAGTTCACTCTGGTAATATTCGTGTTATTAAGACACTTGCATGTCACGATAAGTTCACTACTGTAATATTCGTGTTATTAGGACACTTGCATGTCACGATAGGTTCACTACTGTAATATTCGTGTTATTAAGACACTTGCATGTCACGATAAGTTCACTACTGTTATATTCGTGTTATTAAGACACTTGCATGTCACGATAAGTTCACAACTGTAATATTCGTGTTATTAAGACACTTGCATGTAACGATAAGTTCACAACTGTAATATTCGTGTTATTAATACACTTGCATGTCACGATAAGTTCACTACTGTAATAGTAATATTCGTGTTATTAAGACACTTGCATGTCACGATAAGTTCACTACTATAATATTCGTGTTATTAAGACACTTGCATGTCACGATAAGCTCACTACTATAATATCGTGTTATTAAGACACTTGCATGTCACGATAAGTTCACTACTATAATATTCGTGTTATTAAGACACTTGCATGTCACGATAAGCTCACTGCTATAATATTCGTGTTATTAAGACACTTGCATGTCACGATAAGCTCACTGCTATAATATTCGTGTTATTAAGACACTTGCATCTCACGATAAGTTCACTGCTATAATATTCGTGTTATTAAGACACTTGCATGTCACGATAAGTTCACTGCTATAATATTCGTGTTATTAAGACACTTGCATGTCACGATAAGCTCACTGCTATAATATTTGTTTTATTAAGACACTTGCATGTCACGATAAGCTCACTGCTATAATATTCGTGTTATTAAGACACTTGCATGTCACGATAAGCTCACTGCTATAATATTTGTGTTATTAAGACACTTGCATGTCACGATAAGCTCACTGCTATAATATTCGAGTTATTAAGACACTTGCATGTCACGATAAGCTCACTACTATAATATTCATGTTATTAAGACACTTTCATGTCACGATAAGTTCACTGCTATAATATTCGGGTTATTAAAGACACTTGCATGTCACGATAAGCTCACTACTATAATATTCGTGTTATTAAGACACTTGCATGTCACGATAAGTTCACTGCTATAATATTCGTGTTATTAAGACACTTGCATGTCACGATAAGCTCACTGCTATAATATTCGTGTTATTAAGACACTTGCATGTCACGATAAGTTCACTGCTATAATATTCGTGTTATTAAGACACTTGCATGTCACGATAAGCTCACTGCTATAATATTCGTGTTATTAAGACACTTGCATGTCACGATAAGTTCACTGCTATAATATTTGTGTTATTAAAGACACTTGCATGTCACGATAAGCACACTACTATAATATTCATGTTATTAGGCACTTGCATGTCACGATAAGTTCACTGCTATAATATTCGTGTTATTAAGACACTTGCATGTCACGATAAGTTCACTGCTATAATATTCGTGTTATTAAGACACTTGCATGTCACGATAAGTTCACTGCTATAATATTCGTGTTATTAAGACACTTGCATGTCACGATAAGTTCACTGCTGTAATATTCGTGTTATTTAGACACTTGCATGTCACGATAAGTTCACTGCTGTAATATTCGTGTTATTAAGACACTTGCATGTCACGATAAGTTCACTGCTATAATATTCGTGTTATTTAGACACTTGCATGTCACGATTATAATATTCGTGTTATTAAGACACTTGCATGTCACGATATGCTCACTGCTATAATATTCGTGTTATTAAGACACTTGCATGTCACGATAAGTTCACTGCTATAATATTCGTGTTATTAAGACACTTGCATGTCACGATAAGTTCACTGCTATAATATTCGTGTTATTAAGACACTTGCATGTCATGATAAGCTCACTGCTATAATATTCGTGTTATTAAGACACTTGCATGTCACGATAAATTCACTGCTATAATATTTGTGTTATTAAGACACTTGCATGTCACGATGAGCTCACTGCTATAATATTCGTGTTATTAAGACACTTGCATGTCACGATAAGTTCACTGCTATAGTATTCGTTTTATTAAGACACTTGCATGTCACGATAAGCTCACTGCTATAATATTCGTGTTATTAAGACACTTGCATGTCACAATAAGCTCACTGCTATAATATTCGTGTTATTAAGACACTTGCATGTCACGATAAGTTCACTACTATAATATTCGTGTTATTAAGACACTTGCATGTCACGATAAGCTCACTACTATAATATTCGTGTTATTAAGACACTTGCATGTCACAATAAGCTCACTGCTATAATATTCGTGTTATTAAGACACTTGCATGTCACGATAAGTTCACTACTATAATATTCGTGTTATTAAGACACTTGCATGTCACGATAAGCTCACTACTATAATATTCGTGTTATTAAGACACTTGCATGTCACGATAAGTTCACTGCTATATTATTCGTGTTATTAAGACACTTGCATGTCACGATAGGCTCACTGCTATAATATTCGTGTTATTAAGACACTTGCATGTCACGATAAGCTCACTGCTATAATATTCATGTTATTAAGACACTTGCATCTCACGATAAGTTCACTGCTATAATATTCGTGTTATTAAGACACTTGCATGTCACGATAAGTTCACTGCTATAATATTCGTGTTATTAAGACACTTGCATGTCACGATAAGCTCACTGCTATAATATTTGTGTTATTAAGACACTTGCATGTCACGATAAGCTCACTGCTATAATATTCGTGTTATTAAGACACTTGCATGTCACGATAAGCTCACTGCTATAATATTTGTGTTATTAAGACACTTGCATGTCACGATAAGCTCACTGCTATAATATTCGAGTTATTAAGACACTTGCATGTCACGATAAGCTCACTACTATAATATTCATGTTATTAAGACACTTGCATGTCACGATAAGTTCACTGCTATAATATTCGTGTTATTAAAGACACTTGCATGTCACGATAAGCTCACTACTATAATATTCATGTTATTAAGACACTTTCATGTCACGATAAGTTCACTGCTATAATATTCGGGTTATTAAAGACACTTGCATGTCACGATAAGCTCACTACTATAATATTCGTGTTATTAAGACACTTGCATGTCACGATAAGTTCACTGCTATAATATTCGTGTTATTAAGACACTTGCATGTCACGATAAGCTCACTGCTATAATATTCGTGTTATTAAGACACTTGCATGTCACGATAAGTTCACTGCTATAATATTCGTGTTATTAAGACACTTGCATGTCACGATAAGCTCACTGCTATAATATTCGTGTTATTAAGACACTTGCATGTCACGATAAGTTCACTGCTATAATATTCGTGTTATTAAAGACACTTGCATGTCACGATAAGCACACTACTATAATATTCATGTTATTAAGACACTTGCATGTCACGATAAGTTCACTGCTATAATATTCGTGTTATTAAGACACTTGCATGTCACGATAAGTTCACTGCTATAATATTCGTGTTATTAAGACACTTGCATGTCACGATAAGTTCACTGCTATAATATTCGTGTTATTAAGACACTTGCATGTCACGATAAGTTCACTGCTGTAATATTCGTGTTATTTAGACACTTGCATGTCACGATAAGTTCACTGCTGTAATATTCGTGTTATTAAGACACTTGCATGTCACGATAAGTTCACTGCTATAATATTCGTGTTATTTAGACACTTGCATGTCACGATTATAATATTCGTGTTATTAAGACACTTGCATGTCACGATATGCTCACTGCTATAATATTCGTGTTATTAAGACACTTGCATGTCACGATAAGTTCACTGCTATAATATTTGTGTTATTAAGACACTTGCATGTCACGATAAGCTCACTGCTATAATATTCGTGTTATTAAGACACTTGCATGTCACGATAAATTCACTGCTATAATATTTGTGTTATTAAGACACTTGCATGTCACGATGAGCTCACTGCTATAATATTCGTGTTATTAAGACACTTGCATGTCACGATAAGTTCACTGCTATAATATTCGTGTTATTAAGACACTTGCATGTCACGATAAATTCACTGCTATAATATTTGTGTTATTAAGACACTTGCATGTCACGATGAGCTCACTGCTATAATATTCGTGTTATTAAGACACTTGCATGTCACGATAAGTTCACTGCTATAGTATTCGTTTTATTAAGACACTTGCATGTCATGATAAGCTCACTGCTATAATATTCGTGTTATTAAGACACTTGCATGTCACGATAAGCTCACTGCTATAATATTCGTGTTATTAAGACACTTGCATGTCACGATAAGTTCACTGCTATAATATTCGTGTTATTAAGACACTTGCATGTCACGATAAGCTCACTGCTATAATATTCGTGTTATTAAGACACTTGCATGTCATGATAAGCTCACTGCTATAATATTCGTGTTATTAAGACACTTGCATGTCACGATAAGTTCACTGCTATAATATTCGTGTTATTAAGACACTTGCATGTCACGATAAGCTCACTGCTATAATATTCGTGTTATTAAGACACTTGCATGTCACGATAAGTTCACTGCTGTAATATTCGTGTTATTTAGACACTTGCATGTCACGATAAGTTCACTGCTATAATCTTCGTGTTATTTAGACACTTGCATGTCACGATAAGCTCACTGCTATAATATTCGTGTTATTAAGACACTTGTATGTCACGATATGCTCACTGCTATAATATTCGTGTTATTAAGACACTTGCATGTCACGATAAGTTCCCTGCTATAATATTTGTGTTATTAAGACACTTGCATGTCACGATAAGCTCACTGCTATAATATTCGTGTTATTAAGACACTTGCATGTCACGATAAGTTCACTGCTATAATATTCGTGTTATTAAGACACTTGCATGTCACGATAAGCTCACTGCTATAATATTTGTGTTATTAAGACACTTGCATGTCACGATAAGTTCACTGCTATAATATTCGTGTTATTAAGACACTTGCATGTCACGATAAGCTCACTGCTATAATATTCGTGTTATTAAGACACTTGCATGTCACGATAAGCTCACTGCTATAATATTTGTGTTATTAAGACACTTGCATGTCACGATAAGCTCACTGCTATAATATTTGTGTTATTAAGACACTTGCATGTCATGATAAGCTCACTGCTATAATATTCATGTTATTAAAGACACTTGCATGTCACGATAAGCTCACTGCTATAATATTCTTGTTATTAAGACACTTGCATGTCACGTTAAGCTCACTACTATAATATTCGTGTTATTAAGACACTTGCATGTCACAATAAGCTCACTACTATAATATTCGTGTTATTAAGAAGACACTTGCATGTCACGATAAGCTCACTACTATAATATTCGTGTTATTAAGACACTTGCATGTCACGATAAGCTCACTACTATATTCGTGTTATTAAGACACTTGCATGTCACGATAAGCTCACTACTATAATATTCGTGTTATTAAGACACTTGCATGTCACGATAAGTTCACTACTATAATATTCGTGTTATTAAGACACTTGCATGTCACGATAAGCTCACTGCTATAATATTCGTGTTATTAAGACACTTGCATGTCACGATAAGTTCACTGCTATAATATTCGTGTTATTAAGACACTTGCATGTCACGATAAGCTCACTGCTATAATATTTGTGTTATTAAGACACTTGCATGTCACGATAAGTTCACTGCTATAATATTCGTGTTATTAAGACACTTGCATGTCATGATAAGCTCACTGCTATAATATTCGTGTTATTAAAACACTTGCATGTCACGATAAGCTCACTGCTATAATATTTGTGTTATTAAGACACTTGCATGTCACGATAAGCTCACTGCTATAATATTTGTGTTATTAAGACACTTGCATGTCACGATAAGCTCACTGCTATAATATTTGTGTTATTAAAGATACTTGCATGTCACGATAAGCTCACTGCTATAATATTCTTGTTATTAAGACACTTGCATGTCACGATAAGCTCACTACTATAATATTCATGTTATTAAGACACTTGCATGTCACAATAAGCTCACTACTATAATATTCGTGTTATTAAGACACTTGCATGTCACGATAAGCTCACTACTATAATATTCATGTTATTAAGACACTTGCATGTCACGATAAGCTCACTACTATATTCGTGTTATTAAGACACTTGCATGTCACGATAAGCTCACTGCTATAATATTCGTGTTATTAAGACACTTGCATGTCACGATAAGCTCACTGCTATAATATTCGTGTTATTAAGACACTTGCATGTCACGATAAGCTCACTGCTATAATATTCGTGTTATTAAGACACTTGCATGTCACGATAAGCTCACTGCTATAATATTCGTGTTATTAAGACACTTGCATGTCACAATAAGCTCACTGCTATAATATTCGTGTTATTAAAGACACTTGTATGTCACGATAAGCTCACTACTATAATATTCGTGTTATTAAGACATTTGCATGTCACAATAAGCTCACTGCTATAATATTCGTGTTATTTAGACACTTGCATGTCACGATAAGCTCACTGCTATAATATTCGTGTTATTAAGACACTTGCATGTCACGATAAGCTCACTGCTATAATATTCGTGTTATTAAGACACTTGCATGTCACGATAAGCTCACTGCTAAAATATTCGTGTTATTAAGACACTTGCATGTCACGATAAGCTCACTGCTATAATATTCGTGTTATTAAGACACTTGCATGTCACAATAAGCTCACTGCTATAATATTCGTGTTATTAAAGACACTTGCATGTCACGATAAGCTCACTACTATAATATTCGTGTTATTAAGACACTTGCATGTCACCATAAGCTCACTGCTATAATATTCGTGTTATTTAGACACTTGCATGTCACGATAAGCTCACTGCTATAATATTCGTGTTATTAAGACACTTGCATGTCACGATAAGCTCACTGCTATAATATTCGTGTTATTAAGACACTTGCATGTCACGATAAGCTCACTGCTATAATATTTGTGTTATTAAAGACACTTGCATGTCACGATAAGCTCACTGCTATAATATTCGTGTTATCAAGACACTTGCATGTCACGATAAGCTCACTGCTATAATATTCGTGTTATTAAGACACTTGCATGTCACGATAAGCTCACTGCTATAATATTCGTGTTATTAAAGACACTTGCATGTCACGATAAGCTCACTGCTATAATATTCGTGTTATTAAGACACTTGCATGTCACGATAAGCTCACTACTATAATATTCGTGTTATTAAGACACTTGCATGTCACGATAAGCTCACTACTATAATATTCGTGTTATTAAGACACTTGCATGTCACGATAAGTTCACTACTATAATATTCGTGTTATTAAGACACTTGCATGTCACGATAAGCTCACTACTATAATATTAGTGTTATTAAGACACTTGCATGTCACGATAAGCTCACTACTATAATATTCGTGTTATTAAGACACTTGCATGTCACGATAAGTTCACTACTATAATATTCGTGTTATTAAGACACTTGCATGTCACGATAAGTTCACTACTATAATATTCGTGTTATTAAGACACTTGCATGTCACGATAAGCTCACTACTATAATATTCGTGTTATTAAGACACTTGCATGTCACAATAAGTTCACTACTATAATATTCGTGTTATTAAGACACTTGCATGTCACGATAAGTTCACTACTATAATATTCGTGTTATTAAGACACTTGCATGTCACGATAAGTTCACTACTATAATATTCGTGTTATTAAGACACTTGCATGTCACGATAAGCTCACTACTATAATATTCGTGTTATTAAGACACTTGCATGTCACGATAAGTTCACTACTATAATATTCGTGTTATTAAGAAGCATACTAAGAAGCATACTCACATGAGATCTGTTTATACCACACGTGTCTGCTGAGCTGGGTTCTACAGGAGCTTGGTCCAAACCAATGTACGACATCAACTTGTCTGGGGACCAAAACGCCCTGCAAAACGAGAATACTTAGTTAAGACTCAAAATGAATTCCTTTACATGTAAGTATACTTATATATTATGGACTTAGTTTGTAATTCAAATTAGAATTAAAACTTTTCAGTTACATAATAGTGTCGTAAGTTGTAAATTGTGCAGAAATTTATGTCTTCTAGAATAGGTTAGAAAATTCTGAAATTCGTCATCATTGAATATTTCGATGTCTCTTGTAACCCAGTTTTGAGTAGACAAGAATCTTTTACCATTACCATATGTGTTGTGTCTCTGAGCAAGACACTTTATCTGCGTTTGCTTAGTACTGGTTCTACCCAGGAAGACATCGAGCGTGATTAAAATAAGTTCATACAGCTTTCGTTATAAGGCCTAAAAAAAAATATATGTGTGTTTCTGGTTTCACCCTGTCAAAAAGTTAGGGTAGGTAGGTAGGAAAAAGTTGTTTTTTTAGATATTTTTTTTATATATATTGTTCACATATATTATGCCATTTTTGTACTAAGGCAACTTCTTGATAACCTTTGCAAACAGTTTGGATCCAGATTAGATGCTAAGATTAGATTTTTTCTATCTCGCTAAAAATATTTAGGGTCGGTTGGGAAACCGTAAACACACCTATTTTTTTTTTAAGGCCTAATTGATGTAAAATAAATGTTTAAACTAAAAACTAATCCTTTTGAACAAAGGTTTTTTAAAAGATCCTTGTTTTGAATTAGCAAGACAATTCATTATTTAAAAGAATGTCAACAAATCTATTTATAATACTTATTTTATAAATCATTTCACATATATCTTACTGGTTGAATTCCTCGGACAACCACAATTCTTTGACTGGTTTCATGACTTCCTCAAGGAAGGAACTCTGCTTCTCAAAACTGTTGAACTGGTTACTGAAATAATGATTGGTTTCAATTAAGGAGAGCTGCTGGTTTCAATTAAGGTTTCAATTAAGGAGACATGCTCATCATTATCACCACGCTTTGAAAAACAAATTGTATGAGAGCCTCCACTAGGACTCACAATACTATTATCTCCCTTGAATACTCATGCCCTATAGATGAAGGAGGTAGATATGAGAGCTTCCACTAGTGAACACCTCTCCTCCATCTGTGTTAGATCATCATCATCGTCATCATCACCGACATCCTCCTCCTCCTCTTCCTCCTCCTCAACATCATCATAATCATCATCATCACCATTATCATCATCACCTACCTGATAAGTATGAGAGCCTCCACTAGTATACACCTCTCCTACATCTGTGGGAGATCATCATCGTCATCATCATCATCATCATCACCAACATCCTCCTCCTCCTCTTCATCATCATAATCATCATCATCATCATCAACATCATCATCATCACCTACCTGATAAGTATGAGAGCCTCCACTAGTATACACCTTTCCATCTGAGAGAGTGGTCAAATACTGGCTGAAATATACATGAAGTGACACAGAATCAAACATGTACAAGTAAAGTTTGTACAGCTGGCCAAATACTGGCTGAAATATACATGAAGTGACACAGAATCAAACATATACAAGTAAAGTTTGTACAGCTGGTTTGTATCGCAAATATAGCAAATAAAGTTTGTATAGCAAATATAGCAAATATAGCTGCTATTGGTATTAGACAAAAGCATACACAACATTATTAAAGCCCTATATCATATACCCACAATGTGGGAAGGGAGGTAACTCCTACAGGCTTAATCTCATTCTTAATTTAAATGAATAAACACCAGAAAACGTGTCTGTTTAACAGCTATCAACAGTAATACCACCTGTATTTGAGATAAATGTATATTTTCAGAATATAGGCTTTCAAGCCTCATCCACAGTAAGACAAAGATTTGGTTGTTTGAATGGTATTTTACGTCATTTATAGCACATGTTAGGCCATATATGATGGTCGCTCTTTTGTGGTAGAGCCAGACCACTCCATTTTTCCTGTGTATAACCAGTACTGTATATTTACTGCCATCCGTAAGAATCAACACTTTCTCACTTGACAAGTAGAAAACACAGCCATTTTCTTAAGATATTGTCTTAAGAAACCTTGATAAAAGTCTGCAAGTTTCAACATGATGTCAGTTTACGATTTAAATAGTCATCTATTTACCATGTTTGATATCCAATAAGATTTAAATTACATTTGTTTCGCAAAATTCAAGAGAAAATTGAAATGTACAGGCAAAAGCCAAACCCTGCAAATATTGAATGTTATAGGTCTAGTAGTTCTGCCCATGAATTAAAGTCAGTTACTAGCCATTAAAGACATTTACTACCTAATAAAGGCCACTACTCACTATTAAAGTGAGTTAATAACAACTAAAGGCAGTTACTAACTATTAAAGGCAGTTACTAACAATTAAAGGCGGTTACTAACAATTAAAGGCAGTTACTAACAATTAAAGGCAGTTACTAACTATTAAAGGTAGTTACTAACTATTAGAGGCAGTTACTTACTACTAAAGGCAGTTAACAATTAAAGACAGTTACTAACAAAGACTAGATCCTGGTACTGTTTACACATCTTCACGAGGCCAGAGCAGGCGTGTTGACGAACATTCTTCACCGCTTTACTGCGTGTTGATTTCGTCTGGCCAGTCTGGTTGAACACAACGGCGGAAAATATCTGAAAGAGAAGTCACATGGTGATGGTGTTTTCTTTAAGTGCCAGCTCATCACTATACTTTTACTTTAGAGAATGTGGGATAGTTAGTCATCGGTTATCAGTAAGTGGTCAATAATGCTGCAATTTAATATGGGGTTATGTATTCGTTTCTCATTCACTTTTCGTAATTGTAGATTCTTTTCTTCAATTATAAACTGAAGGAAAAAGAATCGCATAATCAAAATACTGCCTATATACTATACTATTATACACACCAAATTCCAAGTATTCCAGATATATCTCAACATGTTTTGTACAAAGAGGGGCTACAACTTATTACAGAAAGGACAACTCTGTCATGTAGAAGACCTTTAAATCAAAGTATACTTTGTTACTAGAAATTCATAAATGTTGAAGTTTCGCTTGAAAAAGTCAAGCCATTTCAGTATGTTAAAAGATTGCAACATTTAAAGCTTAAGTTTGCTCACCTGCTTGAGCCAAATGCTTTTCTTCAATTATATATGTACACAATGTACATATTGGGATGCACTACAGACGCTTGATTGATCTTTCCCAGGGAACATTAGAGAACACTGGTAACGGTCAGTAAATATTGACCTGGGATGAGCATTAGTGATGTACACAATAGGCTGAAACATCTCTGTAATGTTACTAAACATGTCTACTTACTTTTTGTAGAACTGCTGGCAGTGTTTCTGGTGTGTACTTGAGGAATGTGAACAGTGCAGATA